>CM037792.1:51865746-51915746 GCA_021229015.1 Solen grandis | reverse complement strand
GTATAAAACCTGAAATAAATATTAAGATAAGAGAGTTGATATTTTATAAAAAAACAAACTCCTTTCCGCATTTTTCGTGATTCGTGATTTACTAATCGATATTATATTCTCAGTTCATTTTAATCCTACCGACAATAAAAAAATGTATAAAGGTACATCTATTCACGCATTAAAGGAATGCATACGAATATCACTTGAACAGATGTCGAGAGTATTGTCACGGATATATAAATATACGACCGTCTTGCAAACAGATCCTTCCGTGAGATCGGTTATCACGTTCTTATTGTTTTATTTTCTTATACAAGTACACAATATGCATACACTATTTTGTTCATTATTTAGTATCTTACATGAATGAATGCAATTTCCAACTGTATTCCCATAGTTATAAGTAGTATAGATACAAAGTTAATAAAAAAAAATTCAATAGTCAAATGGCATTTACACTTAGGAATTCCTGCAGTCTGCACACATTGAGCAAAATAGCAAACCTTTATCCTTACATTGAAAATTGGTGAACATTCAAATCAAATTAAATCAATTCAAAGAGTTTATTCACATTTGACAGTGCATTGATAAAAGTTGAATTTGCGAAGTTGGTGATCAATTAATAGTTATTAGCTCACCTAAGCACAACGTGCTTAAGGTGAGATTTTGTGATCGCACTTCGACCGTCGTCCGCCGTGCAAAGTGCGTCGTCATCAATTTGGCTTGTTAACACTCTTGAGGCTATATCTTTAGCCCAATCTTCATGAAACTTAATCAAAATGTTTGTCTTCATAAAATCTTGGACAAGTTCGAATTTGGGTCATGTGGAGTCAAAAAGTAGGTCAGGAGGTAAAATCTTAGAAAAAACTTGTTAACAATCGAGAGGCCACATATTTGGCCATATCTTCATATAACCTGCTTAAAAGTCTGTTTCAAAAAAATCTTGGAAAAGTTCGAAGTTGGGTCATGTGAGGTCAAAAAGTAGGTCAATATGTAAAATGTAACATTTGTTGCTCATTTATAATCAGGTGAGCGATTCAGGGTCATCATGACCATTTTGTTCTTCTAGAAACTTACCGAATGTTTAGTCCAAATGAAACACTGGTTTATATTTTTTTTTTTTTATTGACATGGTATTTGACATTTTTTTTACAATCTTTATGATCAACTTCGTGAAGTATTACTATATTAGCCGCTCATATATGTACATATATGTTGATGTCAACTGTTATTTTTCAAATCTTAAAGTATTGCTGTTTAAAAATGCGAAAAAAGATGACAGGATTTCCACTTAACATAGCATGTATACTCTTATGACAGATTTATTTGTTAATCTGATGAATTGAAGAGTTTGATTAATTGGGAGAAAAAAAAAACAGAGAGAAACTGATGATGTTATGAAAAGTTAAGGATTGCATCGAGTTTCTTTCTCAACAACGTTGAAACTCTTTCTTCAATGGGGATTCGTTTGATGATTTTATTAGATAAATGATACACAGGTAATCGCAACACTATAAACCATATTAAAACGGTAAAACGCCCCCATTTAATAGTTATAATATTTTCCTTAAAATCATTTTATTTCACATTATTACACTTGAAATTTTCATAGGTGTATTTAACCTTTTCCTTACGTTATCCTGTTTACTTTCATTACCATTTATAGAATGAAAGCTTTGATTTTATTTCATATTCTAAATAAAGACAGTCATGCTGAGCTTGAATGCATGTTTATGGGGCACTATGAATTAAACACAAAATCATGACTAAGGCAAACCAGGAAACAAAGAATATATACACACTTAAGCAAGTGAACTCCTATAGCCTAAAGCTGGGTTCACTTTGAGGACATCGTTATGCAATTACGAAACCCTTCGACGTCAAAATTTCTATATTGATGGGTATAAAGATAAAGGAAAGGATCTGTTTTTAAAATGAGAATATTAAATGCGATTCAGTTTTCAAGACATCCGCATCTATATATTAGTTTTGATGGAGGGCTAGGAGATGATTACCTGTGTATATTGCCTTAACCCTTTCCCTCATATAGACTCATTTTGACGCCCTGAATAGGTATCACATAAAGCCTGATCTGCAGAAAACCACAGTTTAACCTTATCGAATTTAATTACAAAATCCTCATTTCCAGACCTGATCAGCCTGCGAGTTACTCGTAGGCTGATCTGGTTTTATGCTGTTCGCATAGGTCTTTTAATGGTTTCCTCTATGAGGGAAAGGGTTAAATCATGTAGAATAGCAAAAACAGTCCTATCATAAAAGGCCTCATTTTTCAGGAAATCAACTATTTATAAGCACCTTTGTAGCAATACATCATTTACATGCATATTCATCATAATTACCTCATGATCTTTCAGTAAGGCATAGTCCTACAAAGGGAATGTTCTTTTTGATTAAATAGAGAAGCTTTTAGCATTCAAGAAAATATATATGAATATAACATACATAAACATCATAGTTTGATGATCTGTGATTCTTTATTTGTTTCCAGATGAGTTTAAGTGTCCACCTTATTTTGAGAAATGCAGCAGCATACGCAAATTTTGCATTCCTGAACGTTTAATTTGTGACGGGATGAAGCACTGTCCTTATGGAGAGGATGAATCTCTATGTGGTAAAATCAAAACGAAGCTTTAAGATTCAATATTTTTTCTGCATATTTCATTTAGAAACAGATTGTTGTATCGGTTCAAGCCTCTTCATACATAATAACATATAACTTTATCTTCAGTATATTTCTTGGAAGGAAAATAATATAGTTCATTAATTCGGTTATCTCGCTTATCACTAATCTTATATTATGTTGCTAGCTTTATAAACGTGTTCAGAAATAATCAATTCAAGTCCTTAGTGATATCAACATCTAATATATTTAAATTATTATATGTTTAAAATATTATGTTCACAAATTTAAATCTCATGCATTAACATGCACAAATAGATCTATAATTATGCTTTTGCAGATACTCGTCGTTGCTCCGGTGGATACAAATGTCGACAGTCGCATATCTGTATATCATTAAATCAGATAAGTGACGGGGAAAGTGAGTGTCCTCATGATGACGACGAATTCCTCAATATTAAAGAGTGCGTAGCAGGCTGCCATTGTAATTCGACGATCTCTATGAAGTGTTCTCGAAAAAATGAGTCTACTATGATAAACATATACAATGCAAGTCTCCAATTCAAAAGCGAATTGAAATATTTGGAGTTAACAAATCAACGCATAGAATTGACACAGAATGTTTTTGAACATTTTGTTTCCTTAAGTTACCTCAATATGTCTTTCAACACATTTGTTTCGCCTTTATTGCCAGAGCAATTTAAATATTTAACAAACTTACTTATTCTTGATCTAAGGTATAGCAAAATCAACGTTTTGAAGTCAAATACATTTTCAGGTCTAAATAAACTACATACTCTTCTATTACAAGGCAGTCAACTGGAAGACATCGAGGTTAGCGCATTTAATGATCTTGGATCCCTCCAAAAGCTGGATATATCAATAAAAAAAGTGACCAAATTAAAACGTGGCATTTTATATGGGCTTAACAATTTGAAAATTTTAAATATCAGTCATGGACATGTTAAACGAATAGAAAGTTTTGCGTTTTCAAACTTTGACACTAATATCTCCTGGAATTCAAATGCATCGTTTCTAATTACAATTCTGTTACAAGGAAATCCACTCGAATATATCGAAGTAAATGCATTTCATTCTCTTGGATATCTGCAAACGTTGGATATATCAATGACAAATATGACAGAATTAAGCCAAGGCATGTTCAATGGGCTCGACAATTTGAAAATATTAAACATCAGCCATGGACACGTTAAACGAATAGAAAGCTTTGCGTTTTCAAACTTTGACACTAATATCTCCTGGAATTCAAATGCATCGTTTCTAATTACAATTCTGTTACAAGGAAATCCACTCGAATTTATCGAAATAAATGCATTTCATTCTCTTGGATATCTGCAAACGTTGGATATATCAATGACAAATATGACAGAATTAAGCCAAGGCATGTTCAATGGGCTCGACAATTTAAAAATATTAAACATCAGTCATGGACACGTTAAACGAATAGAAAGCTTTGCGTATTCATATCTGGACACTCATAGCACCTTTAAGTCAAACGAATCTATCGGTCTACCTAATCTACTTACTCTACTGTTACATGAAAATCCACTGGAAAAAATCGAATTCGATGCACTGAAGTCTCTTGGTTCTCTCCAAAAGTTAGACATTTCAGTGTCAAATATGACCGAATTGATATTTGGTATATTTAACGGACTTAACAACTTAAAAATATTAAATATCAGTCATAGCCATATTAATCGGATAGAAAGTTTTGTGTTTTCAAATCTGAGCTCTCTTGAAGAATTGGATTTACGCGGAAATGACATTACTGACTTTGATGGAAATATATTTGCTGGATTGCAGGTCCTGCAAAACTTGTACACCGACAAGTTCGTGTTCTGTTGTATACGGCCTTGTAGCGTCTCAAAAGAAAACTGTATTCCCCATGAGGATGAATTTTCATCTTGTGATGATCTGATGAGGAACCAATTTCTACGAGCTTTTCTTTGGATATTTGGAATAGGAGCAATATTTGGCAATGTGCTAGTGATGGTCTTCCGTACTGTCAAGTCATCAAACATAAACTCCAACGCAATATTTATTACAAACCTTAGCATTGCCGATTTCCAAATGGGAATATATCTTTTAATAATAGCCATTGCAGATGTTGCGTATCGCGGTAGTTACGCGTGGAAAGATTATCAATGGAGAAACGGACTGGCTTGCAAAATAGCTGGTGTTTTGTCTACCGTAGCCAGTGAAGCTTCAGTTATTTTTTTGTGTTTTATAACAGTGGATAGAATTCTTATAGTAAAATATCCGTTTAGGCAGCTTCGAATTAGCTCACGAAGAGCAGTGCTTTTGTGCCTTGCTGCGTGGTTGGTTGTCTTCAGCATGGCGCTTATGCCGTTGACAATCGATAGCTACTTTAAAAGCGAGTTTTACTCCCGGTCTGCAGTCTGTTTGGCATTACCCATAACCAGAGTGAAACCTCCTGGATGGGAATATAGTGTCGGTATCTTCATTGTGTTTAATTTCCTGGCGTTTATGTTCATTGCAACTGCGCAGTTTCTGATATACCATGAACTCAGTGTCAGCAGAAGAAAGGCTCTGTCAGCAAGCAGAAAAAACGACCTTGCAACTGCCCGATACCTCTTCATTGTGGCCGCCACTGATATTGTGTGTTGGTTGCCGATCGCCCTGATGGGTATGAAAACATTTCTTTTATATTACCATATTTATATTAATTTAAATATATTAATTAATATTTAAAGTAACAAGGACTTGTGTATGAAATAATCCGAATCTGCGTTTACCTTTTTTCTATCATTGAACTATCAGGATTTGTTGCACTGGGTGGACATTACATTTCGGACGAGGTGTATTCGTGGATAGCTGTGTTCATTCTACCAATCAACTCGGCACTGAACCCATACATCTACACAATTGGATCAAATGTTGAAATAGATGTAAGTTTGACATTTTACTATGTCAATAACCTTAAAACACACACACACACACACACATATATATAAATATATATATATATATATATATATATATATATATATATATATATATATATATATATTACCATTTCCGATCTTTGCCATTATAAGTAAAATGCAAATTGAGTTAAACCAAATTATAATTAAAGCAAATGAAACAATAAGTAATTTCATCAAATAATTAACCACTGGTATTAACAAGCCTATTCTAGTTTGATAAGCACTTACAGATGCATATAAAGATGTTTTGTAATGTCACATATTACACCTAACCTAGTTATGTATACACAACACTGTAGAAGGAAATCCCTATTCTAAGAATAAGTTGTTTTGTTCTTGGGTGTTCTATTAGGAGATCGCTATTCTAAAAAATACTTGTATACTGGTATATTTGTTTACTGGAATTTTCTTTCTTTCCATGGAAAATTCTAGAAATCTTATGTAGCGTGTTTACTGTTCAGAACATTCTTTTTGGAATATAGTATTGTTGTTTCTAGAATATTTTGCTCAAGTTTATATAATGAAGGGGAGTTTCAAGGATGAATGAGACTTGTTTTGGAGATTAGTTTGCATCAATTTATCATTGTGGGATTAACTTTAGATTTACATTTAAAAGAAAGACATTTCTTTTGGACTGTTCAGGTTAAATTTAAATTTTATAAATTAGACAAGGATCAAATTAATTTGTTATAATAATTATAGGACACTGTATGTTGTGATATCATATTGTTATTTGAAACATGTTAATAATTTAGATATATTTGGTTAACTAGTTTGTTGCTGGCTTTAATTTGTTGTACCATGTCATCACCTTGGCCGTAACAATAATTACAGTATTGGTGTGATAGTATCAAAAATATATAGCTGTATTGACGTTTAACTTTGAATTGCGTTTCAGTGTAAATTAGTATCCAGTAAGCAAGTTCAGCAGAGTAAGTATGCTTTATCCCTACATTGGCAATGTTAACTTTTTCAGAAAATGTGTATACATTTCTTCTTCCCCATGTCTAACGGTACTATATTTTCGGTCTTGTTTAAGTTTTCTTATTTTTCTAGATGCGAATTTACACAATATTATTATTATCAAAAATTATGTTATTATAAAAAAATAAAGAATAATGCAAATAAACTATGTTTACTAAATATATACTCTAGGACTTTAAAAACTTCTCGCCTTGGAAAATGTTTTATTTCCTGGTAATGTGTTAGAAATGTAGTGAGACATATTTAAGCAATAGAATGGTGCATGGTTTATGTCCTACTTTTAGTTTATCACTAAAGAAAATACGAGTTTATAGGCGGTATCTAAGTATGAAAAAAATTGCGTGAGGTAAAAAAAAAAAATTCAAACATTTTTTATACCCTCGAGTATATATTTTTATTTTATTTTATTTTTTTCAGAATCAGAATAGTAAGTACATATTGAATTGTGGTTATTTGGCATTATTTTAATCACTTTTCAGAATCCAAATCCAACATGCCTGTAATCAGTGTGCAAATATGCAGAAAAGACAATGCTTTTCTTTTTTCACTGCCGCTATCAGTTCTATGTACGAAGAGAAAACTGTTCCTAAAGGTATATATATTTTACAAAAGAAACTGTTTAACCATGTAAATACAATTACCATCCCTTGTTGTGCAATAATCGTACGTGGAACATTTCAAAAACTGCTCGTTTTCTATTTACGTTAATCTAGCTAGCATGCAAAGTGAAATGGATATTGTTAACGTATTATCACGAGTTTTGTAAATACTTTACCACAACCAAATCTCATTTCTTGTTATATTGCATGTTAACGTACCAGAAAAGAAAGGGAAAGTAAATCTGCGAGAATCAATCATTTAAACTCGACGACATGAATTAATAGATGAGTTACTGTATTTGTATGTTTGATCCTGTTCTAGTTGTGTCGGTTTATCCTCTCCCATGACAACTCCCATACGGTGAACAATTGTAATTATATAATATTATAATTTTAGTCTACATCTTTAAGGCCCTTTTCAAGTCTTTTCTCTTGTGCTCAGATGGCATGTGTAGTTTCAGATGTGGGGATCTAGTGTACACAAACTTTTTGCAGCATTCACACTTAAATTAGGACAAACAACTAGCAAGATTAAACTGATTCTTTAAATGTATAATACTGCATTTTGTATGTAACTCAGGGGTTTTATTAAGTGGACGCCCGCTTGCCCGAGCAGGGTTAAAATCACTACGGGCAAGTGAATATTCAAAGAAGATAGCCCGGCAAGCATGTTTATTTATGTAAATGAAATCTTCGTTTTATTTTCTACAGTTTATCAAGGGTGAAATGCTTGCAAATTGTGGTTGATAAATATTAACTAAAATTCACCTTAATATTACACATTTTTAGTTTTAAACACTAACAAACACTAACTAACTTCAAGATCGGGCATCCTGTTTTCACTTGGGTCTAGTAGAAGTTCAAAGTAACTTGCTCCCTGGACAAGTGAAAGTCAAATCCTTTAATAAACCCCTGTAAACTGCTGCTTATAGCCGATTTGCCTTATCTTTGACATAATCTTTTTTTATGATTTGTGCGAAATTAGAAACCTACTAACAACGACACGACATTTAAGTGTATTGTCCCAACTTAGGCACTTACCCAATAGATCATGTCTGAAAACAATCCAATTACTTTGTCATTGAAGCGCCAGGTTGGCCGCCAAATTTGCAATACATTACACAGGTCTATCTTTAAAATTATCTAGCGATTATAGATTTTATGTTAGTTTGGTTCACTTTTTAGATTTTATTACGCAAGAAAGTGCGTGTAAATTAATAAACAAGTGCATAGACTGACAGAACCTGAGGGTTGATATGGCCATCATCGCTAATTTGTATGTCACTGCTCGTTCAGACAAATCACATCAATTGCTTGTAATTTCAAGTTTTAAACCCGTCTCGTTTAGTGGAAACCGTATTTAAAAGAAGTACTAGTTCATGATAAGATTGTTAAAAATACAGATTATACAGAGAAAATCTAAACACAAGTTAGCATATTAAACTTATTCCTTAATCATGGAAGGGCTTTTGCGTTAATACAAGGGCCTTAACGCTTAAAAAAATTGATATCTTTATATCTCATTTCAACTATAATCGAATGACAAAACGAGTGTAAGAAATCAATTGTTGATGTAAATAAGTACTAGTTTGTACTTGATTATTCAGGAAGCACTAGTTGTGACATGGCAGATGGCAGAAATTATTAACTTGAGTCACACCAAAGGAATGGTTTTGGATGGAACAGTCAAAATAGAAAACATACGCGTACGATCACCAAGAAAGGTGAGACTTCAGAATTGACCACACACACACACACACACACACACACACACATATATATATATATATATATATATATATATATATATATATATTACACACACATTGACTTCGTTTTTGTAAATAGCAAACTGTCTTTAGCCCTTTCATACTTTTACGTGTTTTCACCTTAATTGTTGTTAAGTATTTTTTTGTAAATATACACTACATATTATGTGATATACATACAATACAGATCGAAATGCAACATAGATATATGACCATGTGTACTGTTTTCCTTATTATTACAACAGGTCAGCAGTATACAGTTAAAAGGTGCCTATACAAAAGGTGATGATGAGGAGCAGTTCAAGACTGATGTGCTCGACTACGGTGTTCTAGTGAAGAAAGTAATCAGCAACATTAAACGCGCATGATACATATTTCGTTCAATGTCCTACTAACCGTAATGCAGCTTACAAACTATTTGTATCGTGAAGGAATGTGTTAATTATACAGAGTATAATATGAAAATATCATGTTATTCATGTAATTAATTCTCTTTCTTATTTGCATAAAATTTAGTTGTTGCCATTTCAATGGATTAATTAAAAAAATAACATGAAAGGAAACTCATATTACTAGGGACTAATATAAATATAAGAGTTCAGAGCGTTTTAGCAGATTGTGTAGCGCGAAATTTTGTCCAATACGTTTTCACATTGATCTTAAGATTTGGTCTCTAAAAAGAAATGACCTAAACTAATTTTGCAATCATACCATGCCTACATTAAACATTTGATCATCATTTAGCATGAAGTAAACAAGTATGTATTGACTAACTTAAGAACAGAAAAGATATAAATAGGAAGATACGTAGTGCGATGCTTACTGGAGAGCTTCTATAACGCCCTTTACCTCATATATTGCGGCAATAAACCAACATTGAAAGACATGCTTTTGTTTTCCTAGAATTTGATTATGTTGTAGTTGCAGAGTCAAAAACTACGAATTCCTTACTATATAAACCACAAAAGTTACAAGAATTATCTTTTTTTGTAATTAAAGAGGCCCAATATTCATTTTACAATCAATTCATTTTGTTTGTTTTGGCTATTGTCGCCATATTTTTAGCTCACCTTAGCAAAAGTTCTTAAAGGTGAGGTATTGTGACAGGTGAATGTCCGCCATCTGTTGTCAACTATTAACATTAAACGATACCTCATCCTAAACAAAAGGGCAAATTTTCATAAAACTTTTCGAAGTGGTTCTTCTCTCGTTTAGTTTAACATATGTTAAAGAATTGAAGTACTTGCAAAAGAATGTTTGCCATGACAATCGAAAGAACGAAAGTGAAAACTAAATAAATCTAGCTGAATTTCGAACTACATGTATATATAATTTGAAAATGTTCTTGTCCAATAATACTGGTTTGATTTCAAAGGAGTTCAAAGTATTTTGCAAAGACGTTCTTTGGCTCGTTCTCTACAAAAGGTGTCTAAATAAATCAATTCGTTAAAAGCATTGTCACCATGGGAAGTATCCACTATCCTTATTATGTAAACATTTTAAAATTCGTATCGTCCAAAACTACCTACTTTGTATAGAATATTTCAAGGGAAAAATTGTTAGATGGATCTTTATCTTTTTGTGTAGAAAAATTGATCGAAAGAAACTGCTATTACTTAAAACAGTCGATGATGTACTGAAACCGTGTATATGATTTATGGCTTATGGTTTTTGTTATCAAATAATTTTGATAAAGTACAGTTCCAAAAAAATCTGTATGTATCATTTTATGTATTTATAATGTGCCGTATGATATTTACCGTGTTCAAACAGTATGATTGGTAAATACTAAAAGACAAAACATATAGCATGGCTTCAATCTGAAAAGTGAATGTTTCTTAAGTTGAATCATAGTGTATAGTAACTCAAAAAATCTTAATAATAATATTCCTTATATGATCTTCATTTGAAATTCTTAAATTCTTAAATTTTCCTCTAAATACTCCTTTAGATAATTTCTTAAGTAAATAAGCTCAAATGCTGAAATATATCTTTATAAAATAAAAACAATGTGACACATTTAAACATCCATTCTTTAAATCAAAAAGATAATTAGATTATATATAGAATTTACACTGAAATTGTTGTCACTTAGGCTAGTTTCGCACCCACTTGAAAAACTTAATATTATTTTGCCATTTATATTACAATATTAAATTTAATATATGTCAATCATTACAAAAGTATTCTAAAAATGTAAGTTTAGGAAAAAAAAATAGAACATCTTTTGGCATTTGAAGTAGTTTTGCATTTAAATTGAAAATAAAAGTTTTTTAAAAAATTTAAGTTATTTATACAGTATGTATTCATGTTGAGCTAGAAAAGTAAAAAGTGAAGGAATAAAACAGCTTTTCCTTCTCCTGTAAAATTTCTAAATACGCTCAGCCTAGTTTCTCTCTCATCCCTCGATATACTCTAGATAGAGAATTTCTAAATTCTTCTATGAAACCAATTTCAGAAATTCATTTCTTTTGGGATGTTTGGTCGCATCATTCATGGCTGTCTACAATAAAAATCAATATAAAGTTGACAAATAAGACCCCTAGGTGGTTGACTAGTTTCCTTATATACTCTACATGGAATATTTCAAAATTCTTCTATGAAACAAAGAGTTACAAATTAATTTCTTTTGATCACGGTAACCTCATGAATGTCTACCATTTTTCTAAAAGAAAAATGATCCCATGAGAAATGAGTTCTCCAGATGATTGACTATAATATAAAGTGACTTAAATGGTTTAAGCTTATATACTCTGGTGAGCGATCTAGGGCCACAATGGCCCTCTTGTTTTGACGTATAGATTAACCATAGGAGTATTCTTATATATATATTTTGTATTTCCTACGTATAGTGTTGATTATTGCAGTTATGGTATTTATTACGTATGTGATCATTGTTGTTTTTAGGTATTTACTAAATATGGTGTTGATTATTGAACTTTTTTTATATTTACTACATATATTGTTGATAATTGCAGTTTTTTGTATTTACTTTGTATAGTGTTGATCATTGTAGTTTATTTGGTATTTAATACATTTTGAATTTACTACGTATAGTATTGATCATTGTCGATATAGGAATTTATTTCGTATAGTGTATTTTCTTTTTTGGTATTTACTACATATAGCGTTGATCATTGTAGTTTTTTTGTATTTACTACATATAGTGTTGATCATTGTAGTTTTTTTGTATTTACTACATATAGTGTTGATCATTGTAGTTTTTTTGTATTTACTACATATAGTGTTGATCATTGTAGTTTCTTTGTATTTACTACATATAGCGTTGATCATTGTATTTTTTTGGTATTTACTACATATAGCGTTGATCATTGTAGTTTTTTTGTATTTACTACATATAGTGTTGATCATTGTAGTTTTTTTGTATTTACTACATATAGCGTTGATCATTGTAGTTTTTTTGTATTTACTACATATAGCGTTGATCATTGTAGTTTTTTGGTATTTACTACATATATTGTTGATCATTGTAGTTTATTGGTATTTGCTACATTAGGTGTTGATCATTGTTGGTCTTTGGTATTTACTACATATAGCGTTGATCATTGTAGTTTTTTTTGTATTTACTACATATAGCGTTGATCATTGTAGTTTTTTTTGTATTTACTACATATAGCGTTGATCATTGTAGTTTTTTTTGTATTTACTACATATAGCGTTGATCATTGTAGTTTTTTTTGTATTTACTACATATAGCGTTGATCATTGTAGTTTTTTGGTATTTACTACATATAGTGTTGATCATTGTATTTTTTTGGTATTTACTACATATAGCGTTGATCATTGTATTTTTTTGTATTTACTACATATAGCGTTGATCATTGTATTTTTTTGGTATTTACTACATATAGCGTTGATCATTGTAGTTTTTTTTTGTATTTACTACATATAGTGTTGATCATTGTAGATATTTGGTATTTACTTCATATAGCGTTGATCATTGTAGATTTTTGGTATTTACTTCATATAGCGTTGATCATTGTAGTTTTTTGGTATTTACTACATATTATTTCAGTTTTGTTTTGATCATTTTAATTGCAGTTTTTTTTTTTTCTTTTTTTTTATTTTTCTTATTCCTTTTTTGCTTCTTTTCTATGCGTCATTTTCTATATGTTGCAACGGTCTCAGGAACATGAAGATTTAATGGCATATACTTCAAATACTGACTTTTCCATTTCTATGATTTTCCTATGCCTATGACGTCAACCTTGAATTCGTCAAAAAGTTTTACGAGATCTACAGCTATTCATGAAAAATTTACAGAATGTGCATTTTACGTTCTAGTTGTGCATCCCAGTGTCCGTTTTTTTCTTTCTAAAATCGAAAAGGCAATGGTTCTATGGCGAATCCAAGATTCGAACCATGGACGTTAAAATTTAAATACGTATAATAAATTTTCCAGACGAGTTAGAAACCTGTCATAGTCATAGTCGTTTGCTTCAAGTGTTGATGACAATACTTTTGATATTTGTTACATCTTGTGTTGATAATGGTTTTTTAAAGTGTTAATAATTTTAATTTGTGTATGGTAAATGTTATGTATAATATTGGTGAAAGTTGAAAAAAGTCATTTGTATAATTTCTACGTTTTATAATTAAAATCTGCTCGCTATTTAGACCAGACATTGTTTTGATCAAAAGGTTCTTTGCAAAAGTTTAATGGCCCCATGTCCCGTATTTAAGACCACACATGTATTCCATTATTAAGTCTACATTCAGTGGAAAGGCTACCTCGTCAACTTAAGATGTGTTTAAGCCACCGAAGCCACAGTAGCAAATAACATGAGTATATTAGCGTGACAAAACCATTACACAATACTTGATTGTCTCATCAAAGTATAAACAATGGTAATGTTAAAAAACAAACCCATAAAAAAAAAGTTTGGGTAAAACTAAATGACACGATATTTTAAAACAAATACGATAGACGTAAAGGCCTTTCTAGAATCATGCAACTGACATATACCAATTGTCAAAATCAAAATTTAAGTTTAGTTTTTTATCGATGTTATTCATATTTTTGTTATAAAGCATTTTTTTAATAACTAAATAAATTAGATTCATAGTATCACAAAAACTAGTTTACGTATAAATTATTGTCCTTAACTTATACAGACCTTTACTTATACAGTAAATTCAGGCTAAAATATGCCTCGTTTTTCTCTGTCAGGATATTAATATTTTACTGTATAACGCTGATTTTGGTTGTTGTTTTTTTTCTATATTATGCTTAAAAATATGTGTATGGTGTTAATATTAGTATTTTGTATCTGTTATGTTCGACGCGGATATTATACAACGTAAAAATTGGCTAAGGGTCACAAAGTAAAATCTTAATTTCCTGTGTATTTGATATATAAATTTTTGACGATTACCAATTTCACTCGTTCGATTTAATATACTCAAAAATATGTTTTCGATGGGCCTATATCGGAACATAGATGCCCTATTTCGTTGCGTTTTGTCAAGCCAAGTTTATAAATATATCTTAAATGTCCCTTCACAGATATGATTCATAATCGTATACAATATTCAGTTAGATAGTACTGTCACGTTTTCCAACACAACTGTGACCATGGTTTTCATGTAACATTATGGTAAATCCTTTCATTATTCATTTAAAGCAGATCGTTCACAGATGATCAGTAGAAATTAAAAAAAAAAGATCTACTCTTCCGTTAATGTTTGTAAAGTATTTGTTTCTTGACAAATAAACTTGGCAAGGTGTAGGTCACATTACACGGGGACGCCATTTTCGTAAACGGAACTTAAAGAAAACCGGTTAAATATAGAATACTGTTTCGCCAGAGTAGGTGCTTACGGTCCCATGTAACACTTTCCGCAACCATTGCGTCCTCGTCTATGAACGAGCTGCTTAAATGTGTCATGGTACGATGGCGGGGGTATGAATCAGGGATTTATTTTAGTTGGGTTATTTTGTTGTTTGGGGCAATGTGTTTGAAAAGTATCTTTTTCAATCATTGTATTAAATCGATTGAGTCTTTTGATATGCAATGACCAGTAGGTGATCCCTAACAAATTTGAGTAGTATAGGCTAGGTGTAGGTTAAATAGTGGTTTTATGTTCTGTGTAGGCAAAGTGTATACAGTAGGGGTACCATATACAAAAGTAGAAGTGTATAGTGTGAGTAGGCTATACACTGGGAGTTGTTTGTATATTGCATGCAGTATATGCACTATAGACAGTGAAGACAATGCGTGCATTGTATACATTTGGGGTTTTGTGTGTACTGCATATTCATTGTATGGAATATGGACAGTGAGTATAGGAGTATTGTGTACAGTTCTTGGAGTGTATACACTAGATGCAATGAATGTTATCAGTTTATACGTTAGGAGTAGTGTGTACAGTTCTTGGAGTGTATACACTAGATGCAGTGAATGTTACCAGTTTATACGTTAGAAGTAGTGTGTACTGTTTTGGCATGTATACACTAAAAGCAGTGTGTGTATCTATTGTATACGTTAGGAGTAGTGTGTACAGTTCTTAGGGTGTATACACTAGATAAAGGTGTGTGTATCCAGTGTATACGTTAGGAGTAGTGTGTACATTCCTGTTTTTTAGTCATGGTAATCCATAGATCGGAATCAGTTCGTTGTGTATACAATAGGAGCAGCGTATATAACAAGTACATACGTAAGGATAGTATACATTTCTCTGAGTGTTTACATTAGGAGCAGTCTATGTGACCAGCACACAGTATTGTATACATCTCGTAGGTTATGCAACCAGCATAGCAACTATGAGTACAGTATACATTTCTACGAGTATATACATAAGGGGCAGTTTATTTCAACTGTACATACGTTGGGAGAAGGGGATACAGTCTGCGATCTGTATAAAATAGGTGCAGTGCGTACGTACAAAGTAGTGTATACTTTCTCTGAGTGTATAAAGTAGAAACTGTGTACTTAAACAGTTTATACATTAGGTGTACAGTTGTTGGAGTGTTTACATTAGGCGAATGTATGTAACTAGCTCATACATTAGGTGTACAGTTGTTGGAGTGTTCACATTAGGCGCAATGTATGTAACTAGCTCATACATTAGGTGTACAGTTGTTGGAGTGTTCACATTAGGCGCAATGTATGTAACTAGCTCATACATTAGGTGTACAGTTGTTGGAGTGTTCACATTAGGCGCAATGTATGTAACTAGCTCATACATTAGGTGTACAGTTGTTGGAGTGTTCACATTATGAGTTGGATTTGCAATTTGTATACAAAAGGAGTAGTACAAACAAAACCAGCCACCTATACATCAACAATTTTTCCTTGTCAATATAACATAATGTTTGTCTTTACTTATATAAATTGTCACTTAAGATAACATATATCTAATGTTACTTGTTCTTGTCATAGTCAAATAAATTATGCTACGGTCTAATTTGCTGTGATGTTTTATTTGCCGTTTCTAATTCATTTTTTCCACGTATGTTGACATTTATTTCAATAGCTTCTTTCAGTTTATTTTAAATTCTTTACACCACCTTCAGGCTTCAAACTATTTATTTAAATTGAAATGACAAAATAAACTTAATAAGTATGAGAGATAATTACTGGTAAAATGTGTTTTGAAAGGAAGAAGAGCAAGAATGGAAACAAGTGTTCGTATCAGAAACCGGTCAATGACGTCACGACGATGATATACGCAGACAATTTGATTTTGTTATTTGAAAAAATAAATCGCCTATAGTTGTAATTCGACCAGACATCACCATACACTTAAAGATTAAGTACTATGTACTGAAACAGGAAAGACAGCATTTCTTGTTACAGAGATGAGTCATGAACTTTCACACTGTAAACTGTAAATATACAAAATTGATACCGTAGGTCAAATTCCTGCTGACAGGTGCTATAAGCCATTGCAGACCTGGAGAGAGGTGATAATGGTAACTTGGCATTAGAATCATCATTTTGAATCACCGGTAAAGTCATTCACACCTCTGAGTATATGAGTAACTCACAGTTCATTCGGAACATAACATATACATGTCTGATCAAGAGTAATCTGATCAAGAAAAGCACAGTAATAAAGATTGAGAAACCAATCATGTGTTTAAAGTGTCTTTGTAAGATCATGACGTTAAAAGGTAGCATATTATCACAAAACAAATATTCTGACATCGACCAAACATTTAATCAAAGTGATGAAAGCGCTGAAAGCGATCAGAAAACTTGAGGGATGATTATAAAACCTAAGCCTTAATCTTGATATTAAGCCGGTCTGTAGTAAAGATACACCACCTATTCAGTGCTGTTATAACATTCTTCATAAATGACTGATGTTGGGAGCAAATAAAGTACTATTTCAAGGGCCATATCTCCGTACCAACTGGGTCGATATCAGCCAAGAACTCTAAAGAATGAATATGCTAGTGTGTAAACAGTTTAAACATAGAAAGGTTGTGCAATCTGATTTTTCGAGGGCCATAACTCTACAACTGTGTTCAATATCTGTAAATAATGAACTTGGTAGTTTAATGTTTGAGGTATACACTTAAATGTATTTTAAGGCACCTAATGAAAAGGATTCGAAATAAGAATTGACCATACACTATTGAAATAATCGAATATCAGAAAATGAAGGTACAGATGCACATATAACTACATCTTAGTTTACACCATTATTTAGAAATGGTCATGAATTTATAGCTACAAAACACAAATGAATTTCCGTAGCATGGTAGCAGACTCCAGTGTCAAATGACGTCATAATAATATGAACATAATTGTATTTATACAGGACAAAGGAGATTTGTTTCACATTAAAAAGAATGCTACTGCCTCCCCCAGAATCTATTTTTAGCTCACCTTAAGCACAACGTGCACGTTGTACTCAAGGTGAGCTATTGTGCCCGATGAATGTCTGACGTCCGACGTCAACATTTAACTTAAACGACATCTCCTTCTAGACTACTGGGCTAATTCTCATAAAACTTTACAGGAATGTTCCTTGGGTGGTCCACTTTCAAAGTTGTTCAAAGAATTGAATTCCATGCCAAAATCTGTTTGCCATGGCAACTAAAAGGGGAAAAATGTAAACACTTAAAAATCTCTTCCTCCAAAAGTAGTGGCTGGATTTATTTGGCACAGATTTTGGGTCACTTTCTACCAAGATTGTTCAAATTATTTTGATCCGTTGAAAAACATGGCTGCGATGGGGGCGGAGCCCGTGTTCCTTATATGTATATAGTACAAATTTGAAAAATCTTCTTGTGCAAAAGTACTGGCTGGATTTCAAAGTTATTTGGCACAGATGTTCCTTGGGTCACTCTCTACCAAGATTGTCCAAATTATATTGATCTGTTGAAAAACATGGCCGCCAGGGGATGGATTCCGTTTTCTTTATTTGCATACAGTTCAAATTTGAAAGTTCTTGTCTAAAAATACTTGCTTGATTTCAAAGTTGTTTTTTGGCACAGATGTTACATGGGTTGCTCTTTTCCAAAATTGCTAAAACTATTTGGATTGATAAAAAAAAACATGGCTGCCAGGGGCAAAGTCCATTTTCCTTATACGTATATAGTACAAATTTGAATTCTAGTTGTCCAAACGTTTGCATTGGATTTATGACTGACAGTGACATAGCCCATTTTCCATAATATCATTATATATTTACTGTTACTTTTCCTCCCTTTAATACCTGGTTCACAGGTGAGCGATCCCAGGGCTATCATGACCCTCTTGTTTAATCTCTTTCCTTCTCAAAAAAAAAAAAATGGTGTCCAAAAAAGTAGAAAATTTTCACCGACCTTCTTTACAAGCAAACTGTGTATACTTTGTTCCTTTAAGTGAAACAGAAGAATCCAAAGAAATAAAGGACACGACTATTAAGTCACTTTTTCACTGTTTCACTGGTGTTGGTTCCAAAGTAGGGAAAAGAGAGTATTGCTTTGTAAGAGACATGGCTAAGACATGGTGAGAAACCCCTGATAACCAAACCTTCCATTCCTTAATCTATCCCCAATTTCTATTTATAAGAATATGCAAAGACTTAGTTAGTCATAAAATGCTTCATAAGAACTTCTCCATTACAGATAATGCTTCATAAGAACTTCTCCATTACAGATGTAACACCTAGCTATAGTCTGCATTCAAGTTAGTGCTCATTTAGCCGACTTTACATGTTACTATGCTAAAACGAATTTTTTAATTAACTGCCCCTTTTAAGTGGGTTCACTTATAACTTGACTTGACTATATGAGTTTACCGTCGCTTCGACAGTTTTTCAGTCATATAGCGACGTCCAGCTAATTACCGGTGGAGGAAGATCCCGAATGCACGGAGGCATTCGGGAAGAACCTCCGACCTACCTCAAGCCAGCTGGAAGGCTTCCTCACATGAAAATCCGAATGACCTTTCCGGGATTCGAACCCACGCGGTTAGGGGCTGAGTGAGGGGTTCACTTATAGATAGTGAACAAGTATACCAAGTTATTATTGGTGACTGCTTATTTTACTAGTATTACGGAAAATACGTTTTGAAATATAAAAAAGAAGAATAAATACGTAGATATTATTTTAAAAGATGTATTATTTAAGGTGTATTCGGCACTTATGTGTAAGAAACAACATTTATATTTAATATAATATGTGATCTACATCTGTAGGATGATAATTAAAACGTGATACATAATATGATTATGTTATGTTTGTTTGGACGAAGAGTCGAACTAAAATAAGTCTTTTAACCACCATATCTATACGAGACAGATACAGTACAGCCTCGTAGTGATATCAAATCGGAGACAGGTGGCATGATACCACATGATACCACGTGATACCACAACCTAAAGCACTAACCTGATACCAACCATCCAGGCAATGGAACTTTTACGATATAGACTTGTTTTGGCTGGGGTCGATTTATCGACACCCCATGCGGGGACAGATGATTGAACCACTTGTCCGATTGATTATATATTGTTGTCTTACTATTGAAGTACATATTGCTTGTATTAAGTTGTATTACATCTAACAATAGCAATACCTATTAATTTGATTTTATTTACACATTAAAATAAAAATTGAAATTCTTTTATGCTTTAAATGTTTCCTAAATGTTATATTCATTACCTGGAAGATCAGTACATGTTTAGGTCTGCTATATGCAAAGATTAGGTCCATGATAACATTTTGTTTACTTTATATGCTTCAATCGAACATTCTAGAATATTTGAATATTCTTAACCAAACATAGATCTATATTCCATTACATAATACGGGAAAAAACCTTAGGGACTTTCAAACTTTGCCAACTCGGACTAGAGGATGGTCTGCCCCTTAAAATGGTACAAGATGACCCTGAATATATCATATACATTGTATTAATTAATATTGATATGATCTGGTTTTTATCATCTTTTTCCGCTAAACGTTGATGCTTGCAACTAAAATGTTGAAAGTAATTTTTGCAAACTTAATATATGTTTACAGTAAATGAATTGTTTTATAATACACCGATTTGTATATATCGGTTAGAAGTTTGATTTATTTCCCTTGCACCGTCCAGGATTTCCAAGCTAACGCAATTACGAAAATATTAAAGAAATATCATTTATTGATTGAGGTCATGTATGGTTATGGAAGAAAAATTCGTTTGTTCATTTTAACTTCAGTACATCCGTAAGGAACTTTTTTTTCTTTAAGCTGAAATAACGATAACGTTTTGTTAACGTATCCCTTTTGTGGCTTAAATTCGATTCTATCTCTGCTGGTGATGATATGTGTACCGGTGAAACGTTACAAAGTCCCCGCCCCCAATTCAACCAATTCAAGCCACCCCCCCCCCCCCCCCGCCCGGTTACTTGAAAACCTTTTTCAAATTCCCCTGCCCCGGGAACATAAAAAAACGTTTTCGAATGATGAAACCCTCCCATTACGTCGGGAAAACGAAAAACTTAAATTCTAATATAAACAAATACGAGTGTGTAACATAAATTATTGATATTTCTTTTGGTATTCAGTTTTCCTAAATTGAATTAATATGAGGTTAAGATAAGGCTGGTGAAGCTCCTCTACACCGGGTACATTGAAAACGTTTTCAAATGAACTCCCCCGTCCCCCTTACGGCATTCCGAGCGGAACCTTTTCCGTGCGGCCACTTCTTGTGCGATCGCCTTGGTAACGACAGCGAAGTGGAATATTGGCCTTGTAGTATCAAGGTGGAGACTTGTGGTACTGCTGACTAGGCTCTGTAACTGTACTGTCAATGTATCTTACTTCACACATACACACGTGCCTTTTTCACACAGACTTTGCTTCCCTAAACGTGTTTTATTTATTTAGAATATGTATGTTTTCCTAAATACAATATCGTCGTGCTTATAAAACACAGAGAGAGAAAATAAGTAGCGTACAATTTGTAAATATTATTATTAACCCCATTGAGGCATACGTGTCATTGTATACAAATGTTATAAACAGTGTTATTAATATTAATGAAATAATAATATTCAAAATTAAGAAAATGAGGTGACAAATTTAGTTTTAGCGTCCGTTATTATGGTAAGCAAAATAACATTGTCAGTTTTTGAGCAGTACTCTCCTTTGTTTTAGTAACTAAAAGAAATGCTTTAATAACTGTAAGTTTGGTCATATCTAATTGGAAAGTTGCTTTTCTCAGTTTATATAAGTTATTAGCAATTAATTTTATTGCTTTGAAATCATTATTTTCATTCATATCGTATCCGTTCCATTACTTTCGTAGTGGTCTAACCCCGTTTGCCCATTGTTTTAGTTAATGGCCTCAAAAAGTCCGCTAGGCGGGGCAGTAGCATAAAATAGCATAAATACCGAGATCGCGCAGAATCAAATCAGTCTGCAACGTTTCTCAGACCAGGTAACACCGTAGATCATGCATGGGAGTTAAGTGTGCTTGAACATACTTATACTCTCGGCATCCTCGCTGTATTGAGGGTATTACAAGCACAACCGCGCTGCTCGGAACGTAGGGGTTAAGGCGACCACAAGGTGCGTTAAAGCCTTGCTTCATGGCAGCAAGAGAGAAACCCCGCTTCATTCAGGCTAGCTTTTCGGGCCTCGCCTTATTGCTAGCGTTGGTGGTGGCGGCTTGGGCATGGTATTTAAGCGAATAGCATTGTGAGGCTCTTTTTATGCCACGCCAACTCCGTTGGGTGGGTGGTGGGGGGCATATAGATTTTCGGTATGTCCGTCCGTCCGTCACACCCCAGGTTTACCTTTGCGTTTAAGCTTTTTTTCTAAAAAGATGACTTCACATCTTTATGAAACTAGGTACACATGTATATCATAATATGATCTATTTAAAACTTATACAAATTGATGGCTGTGACCTATATTTCACGGTTGGGTTGGATGAACATTGAACAATAGTTTGTTCTGCCTCAGGTTTGCCTTTGCGTTTAAGCTTTTTTTTGTATGAAGATGACTTCAGATCTTTATGAAACTAGGTACACATTTACATTATGATATCATCTTTTTAATATTCATGCAAAATATATTGTTGTGACCTACATTTCACGGATGGATGAAAACTGAGATATTGGTTGTTCTGCCCTTGCCCTCAATTTACTTTTGCGTTTAAGCATTTTTTTCTATGAAGATGACTTCACGTCATTATGAAACTAGATATACATGTACATTATAATATGATCTATTAAATATTTCTGCAAATTAACGGCTGTGACCAATATTTCACAGTTGGATTAGCATGGTATAAATGTTTGTTGTGCCTCATGTTTACATTTGCGTTTAAGGTTTTATTCTTTGAAGATGACTTCACATCTTTATGAAATTAGGTACACATGTTCAGTGTACATCATTATATGATCTATTAAATATATCAAATTATGCAGGCGACCAATAGTTCATAGTTGGATGAACAATGAACAATAGGTTTACCCGTATTTTAATCTTTTAAAAACACAAGCATTTATTTGGTTCTGATCATATCCTGGCGGGGCATTAGTGTCTTACAGACACATTTTCTTGTTCTTAGTTGTTTTATATATATGACCATTCAGAAATTTGGTCAACATATGAATGTCTTTCGTGATTTTCTGCTTGTTTAATCACGGGCAAATAAGCCTTAAGGAAAATTGTTATATATTTCGTATTTGATTGTCTTACTTTTACCACTCTGAGAATGAAATCGTTACGATTATATATAACTATATTATTAGAAAAAATGTAAGCAAATGATAAAAGAAAAGACCAAAACATGTTTACATTACTAAGGATAACACAAATTATCTTATTTCAATCGTGATCCTTATATCTACTAGTATTACCATGCATATAGGAGTTTCTAGGTTGATTATCGCTGGATCGGCGACAATTAGTTATTGAAGATAAAATATGCGACAATCGAATCACTATTTTCATCAGTGAAACTCGTTGCCGCCAACTGTATGATTAATATTATTTTTTTTTAAATTTGTTTGAATACTTATATAAGTGTACTGGTCAAATGAAGTTGTTAAATTGTCATGAATAACATTTAAACGCTGTTCTAGAACGGATTCCCATTACCAGTAGTTTCGTCACCGGCGACGTCAAGAACAACAAGAAGTAGAGAACAAGAGAAAAATAAACGTAATGTTAATTTTGTGTGTCGGATTGGAGGATAGTTTAATCATATATATAGGGAAATAAGTTCTTACAACTTATACTAATACCTCTCGCCGATTCCTGGGTTGGACCAGTACTTTGCGCCCGGGAAGGTCGTGAAGAATCTTGCCTCCAGCGGGGTTCGAACCCACAACCTTTAGGTCCGTATTCGGATACGTTACCACTAGACCACGGCGCCCTAACAGAATAAGACAGTATCTTAACTATGTTGATAAACAAATGTATATAAAGACAAAAATGTGCCTTGAGAAAATAATAAATTGTCTAATAAAATGCAGTGGGCTTGTCATATCTGGTAAAGAAATAAATAACAAAGTCAAATGGTAAAATATGTAACCGAGATTAATATTACATTTGTTCCTCTGCGTTTCCCTTTCCATTCATTGTTAGAATAAAGAGTTCGTGTATATTTAAGTTCACATTATATCGGCATACGAAAAGAGAATTGACGTGCTTACCGATATAGTAGTTCTGCTGAATGGATCTGTGACAAAAGACGCAGAACATAATAAAAAAACAAACAGCGGTGAGAAAGTGTACATTCATTAATATTTTTTATTAGGTTAAAAATACCCGCTACTTTTTAAGTGCATTAAATTTACTGCAGCCCGACTGAGATCTATTAGAATGTTTTCCTCTCCGTTTGTCTATTAAAGGCTGATAAAAAAACAAAACAAAAAAAACATTACCCTCGTAAATATTTTCATGGTTGTGAATATTTTATATATTGTGTATATATGTTGAGTGTCATGTAAGGAACAGAGAACAGATCAAAACAACTTATTAATCATCCTGGTATACAGTGTACACAACATGGAGAATTGCACAAATAATCAAAAAGCATAATCAACATATAGGTTTCGGTTTTGTACAGATATCAAGACAAATATGGTGTATATAGTAGTAGTGGTGGTGGCGGTGGTGGTGGTTGTAGTGGTGGTGAGAAAGGAAAGAGACAGAAAGAGCGAGAAATGTGATTAACATTTACCTCATACAACTAATTTAATAAAATCAATAAATGTGCACTTGTATAATGTTTACCGACTTTGGTATGTCGCGGTCAGGATTCGAACCCACGACCTCTCGGTCAACCAGACATCCGTTCACACGTATGTATGTTGGTTAATACGAACAGGGTCCTGATAAGCCTATATCCTTACATTACTGTCCCTGCTACATAATATAGTAGGCGTTATCTATACATGCCTGACCACGTGATACCTCGTAAATATATTCATGGTTGCTTCATGGGTGTGTATAGTCTACATTTAAGACGACACTGGGTATACGATGTAAATAAGTCTGTAGTGAAAACGATTAAAAAACAAACTTGATTTAGTTATGATCTCATGGGCATTCAGACTGTGTGACGCATATAGCTTAAAGAAGAAATTATACTATTTACAGAATCCCAGAATGAATATGTGAGCAAATATTGTGTAGTACAGGTGGAACCAGCGCCGGAAGAATGTCAATTATATAGTGATTATACTCTGAATCGGTTTATCTGTAAATCAATTCGTATACTAGTTCTAAATTTAATATACAACGTGAATGAATTAAATTGAAACATTGTAAATAAATCATAAAATGATGGCACACATATATTTTTTAATTATAATTTTGACTCATCGGACAAAAGATAAACGAATTGAATAACAAACAAATATCCGTGTTATAGAGGAATGACAGTGTATCAGTACCCACAAGTTAAACATTAATATAATTAATAAATGTAAATGTGTTCGTCGTTTCGCTCTGCCTAAGATTGAAACAAGACTTTTCTCTTAAATATGTTTAGATCTAAGAGCAGGTTCCACATTTCTTGGATTGATTGTTTGTTTGCTTGAGTTTTATGTCCCACCGACAGTATTTCAGTCATATGGAGACGATGTCTACCTGAGACAGATATAGTGCTGCCACACTGCAGTATCACGCCGTAGACACGTGGCATGATACGACACCCAGCCACATCGTCCTGACACCGGGCCAACCAGTCCTGCAACTACCCTTATATGTTGAGCGCCAAGCATGGGAGCTATAACAGTACCATTTTTTACGACTTTGGTCGGGGATCGAACCCACGACCCCCGCTCCCGAGGCGGACGCTCTAACCACTCGGCCACCGGATACGGTTTTGAAGACTGTCTACAGATATATAAAACATCATCGTCATGGTCATCACCTTTCCTCTTCTCATTCTCATTCCTTCTTATTAAGTTTGTATATTTAATTGGGTTTTTTTTTTGGTATTATTTTGCTGTTAAACACTTCTCCATATAGTTAGTAACAGATATTTGAAAACCAAATAAAATTATTCATTTGCATTTCCCTGACTAATGGTGGAATGGAAGATAGCTCGTAATCTAAAATCAACACATGTTTATTCTTTTATTACCGTTTTTTTTTTATTAAACAATGAGTATGTTAAAAGTTGCACCTGATTACCAGTAAGCATATATTCACGACGGGAATACTCGGGTATTTCCTAGTGCACCACATGCATGTAAAGTTCAGTACATCAGATATATAATCAATAAAGTACACGAACAAGTTATGAACAATGTATGCCATGTCGCATACTGTTTGAGCTTCTGTTATTATTTTTTTTTTTTAAACTGATTTTTAAATGCCTTGATTTTTAACCTGAAGGCATGACCTGTGTAGGCAATAACACGTGAATAGGGGTCAAACATACGACCTTCTGTATCGAGGCACCCAAGCAAGATACATCATGTTTTATGGGTAGGGCATATGTGACCCAGAAAAAGATATAGTTCTATAACAAAGTATTTGTTATGTATTCATAATATACTTATGTTAAGTGACCTATATGTCCACTTGGCCGGGTGTATATCTTATTGTGTATAAATTATTTTGATAATTGTGATTGTTTTTAAACATATCACTTTGATAAACAATTTACTTACTTCACTTAAGGAGGTCATAACCTTACTTAAATACTAATTAACCTGGTGTACAAAATCGCATTGCATTGATACGCTACTGAGCGCGGAGTGATGCCGTGCAGTTTGATCGACTGCGGTAATTATGCAAATCAACAATGCTTGTTCTTGATTTCCCTACGATGCCAGTCTATATATGTATCACCATTCAACACTAAAGTGTTATTCCATAAGTGGCTACTCAGATTTACCATTTGTCTGATTAACCATTCGCCCGAGCTTCCTAGATTTTCCATTTGTCTGACATACCATCCGCCCGAGCTACTCAGATTTACCATTTGTCTGATTTACCATTCGCCCGAGCTACTCAGATTTACCATTTGTCTGATTTACCACTCGCCCGAGCTTCCTAGATTTACCATTTATCTGATATACCATTCGCCCGAGCTATTCAGATTTACCATTTGTCTGATATATCTTTCGCCCGAGCTACTCAGATTTACCATTTGTCTAATTAACCATTCCCCCGAGCTTCCTAGATTTTCCATTTGTCTGACATACCATCCGCCCGAGCTACCCAGTTTTACTATTTTTCTGATTTACCATTCGCCCGAGCTACTCAGATTTACCATTTGTCTGATTTACCATTCGCCCGAGCTACTCAGATTTACCATTTGTCTGGTTTACCATTCGCCCGAGCTACCCAGTTTTACCATTTTTCTGATTTACCATTCGCCCGAGCTACTCAGATTTATCATTTGTCTGATTTACCATTCGCCCGAGCTACTCAGATTTACCATTTGTCTGGTTTACCATTCGCCCGAGCTACCCAGTTTTACCATTTTTCTGATTTACCATTCGCCCAAGCTTCCCAGATTTACCATTTGTCAGAACTACCTGCAGCTCGATCTTCTCATTCTGCATAACATGAACACTGAAAATTCGATCAAAAACATTTTGATTCTTCTCACAAACAGTATCACAAACAAAATCATATTTGTGTAAATAAACTTATGAACACCTGGAATTACACTTATCCCAGTGTATCTATCTGATTACCTGTACATATGTAAATATGGAAATATCCCTTACCTATACATGAAGAATTTCACCTGACGCAAATACAACATTGGGAATATTTAAGGTATTATCATTTCTTAAACCACAGATACATGTACCTCAAGTATCAATACCGGGTTATTGATTACGTAGATTACTATGACGTAACAGGTTGTGAATGTATCATTACGTCAAGTTAACTAAAATAAATCAATTGCGTACATAATGGAAATTTCGCTGTGTTTTTAATTATGTGTAATTGCATGTATTTGTATTTTTTTATTCATATAATCAAAGAAAAAAAACGCTAATGTACATTTTTGTGTGAACTCAGCCTGTCCTAATTTCAGTGTAGGTATTTACTCCGGTATTTCCGGGTTGACGTACTGCACTGACAGCTCACAGTTCAAGCTTGTGCAAATCGCTCAAGGTTTGACTGGAAACCGATAATATTTAGCTCCGAATACTCGAAAATACTGTATCGAAGCAAGAATTCCATGTTCAAATGCATCTAGTATAGCATTTCGATGCAAAGTAGGTTGTTTGAGCCTGAGCTGCAAAACAATTATTGACCTAGTAATCGACATTGCTTTCCATTCAGGAAAATTCAGAATTTCGTGTCCTGATGGCCTTGTGTTGCGACTCACTGGTCTCCGTCTTTACCCAGGTACATTATTATCGTAACGGTACACTACCGTATTTGCCTAATTGAAAAGACATGTGTCAATAGTTAATAGTTAGTAAATAGCTTAAACTTTAAAAATAAATTTAAGAAAACGTAAAAAACACGGTCGCTTCACGGTCACTTCACGGTCACTTCCTTGTCACTTCATGGTCACTTCACAGTCACTTCACAGTCACTACACTGTAACTTTACAGTCACTACACTGACACTTCACAGTCACTACACTGTCATTTCACGGTCACTACACTGTCACTTCACAGTCACTACTCTGTCACTTTACAGTCACTACTCTGTCACTTCACAGTCACTACACTGTCACTTCACGGTCACTACACTGTCACTTCACAGTCACTACTCTGTCACTTCACAGTCACTACACTGTCATTTCACGGTCACTACACTGACACTTCACAGTCACTACACTGTCACTTTACAGTCACTACACTGTCACTTCACAGTCACTACACTGTCACTTCACGGTCACTACACTGTCACTTCACAGTCATTACACTCTCACTTCACAGTCATTACACTGTCACTTCACAGTGATTGAAGTCATAGCTTATCACCATCATCATGTTATTATAATCATCATCATCATCAACGACATCATCATCATCATCATCAACATCAACATTATCGTTCATCATCATCAATGGCATCATCATTATCATTATCACCACCATCATTAATGCATTAATCATCAAGCACACATCATCATCATCTTCTTCCTTATCATCATCTTAACCACAATAATCATCATTATAAAAATAATTATCATCATCATCATCAATAATATCACCATCATCGTTATCATCACCATAGCTTATTAATCCGAAGCCCAACAATCCGAACTCCGGGTATATCGAGCTAAGCGTATAACGAGCTAGGTGTGTGTCGAAATAGTAATATCGAGCTAAGCGTATAATGAGGTAGGGGTGGGTCAAATCAGAATTAAAATGGTAGTATCTTGCTTGGGTTTGTTCGTGCTTATGGTAGGTCGGGTTTTAAGTGTATAAAGTACTACAGTCAAAAACTCAATCAACGCAGTGAAATAAACGTTAAATCATACGATGTGCCATATACTACTATTTACCGTTTGTCTCAATTTTTGCAGGTAATTAAAGCTCTTTTTCAGTCCAAATTCAAACACATATTACGTATTGTGCCCGGGTTATGTGAAGAATATATTTGTTTTGTCGTGTGCCTATACCGCTGACATCAAAGGTGCATTTGTGACAAAAATAAGACAAACGGAAATCCATTTATAGTTCATACTTTTTTATAAATATGGAAATTAACCCTGCGGTCGGCTTAGCGTCGCCTGGGTTATATTACATATCATTTAAATGAACTATGCGTAATACAAAACACTCCTTATAGTCGTTATTTTTTCTTGTGCTCTGTATTTGAATGAAAACGCAATGACCATGGAGTTTTACTGTATTCATATAAAAACGGGGTGGGGAAGGGGCCTCCGTGGCCAAGAGGGTAAAGTAGAAGACTTTAACATTCACTCAGCCCCTCACCGCGATTGTTCGAATCCCAGCAGGATCATTCGGATTTTCATGTGAGGGAGCCCGGATGCCTCCATGCATTCGGGGTTTTCTTCTACCTGTAATTAGCAGGACGTCGCTTTATGACTGAAATACTGTTGATGCGACGGTATACTCAAATAGTCAAATCAAGTCAAGTTATATAAAAACATTTATACCGCTTGTCCAATGAAGTATCTATTTTTTATTCCAGATACAATTTTATTGAACACCTTAAACATGCCATTTATTCACGGTTTATTCCTTTATCAACTGTATCTATCTACAGTGGAAAAGCGAAAAAGTTGATAAGAAAGCTATAACATACGACACATGTTATAAGTGTAAAATACAGGTAATATCGACTTATCTCCGTCGGGAACTTTTTTTTTCTCACAAAGGAATATACCTAAATATGGCTTATTTTGGTTATACTAACGGAGTGACGCCTTGATATTTGTATGGAATTACTAGGAATGAAGATTTCTTAAGAGTGGATACAAAATATCTTAAACTATCTGGTTAAATTGTGTGATTCTTGTCAAATTGTTGACATTTAAAGAATATTAAGCCAAGGTGAGTGCTTCAGACATCTATGGTTTTTGTTTATGGTACTCCGGACAATCGCTTTACGGTGACATATGTATCTAATTATGTATCTGGTGGAAAATTGTCCGGAAATTTGTTGGTTTTTCCTGTCTATCTATAGACTGGGATTAAAAAAAAATAATACTTAGTTGTTTAATTTCGAGGGAAATTTGTTGGTTTTTCCTGTCTATCTATAGACTGGGATTCCAAAGTATTCATTTGAATATACCCCATTTTGTTTTTAAAAAATAATACTTCGTTGTTTAATTTCGAGGGAAAAGGTTGAAACATTAAATATTTTGATTTCTGAAGTTCGAGGAAGGATATTGATATCAAGGGAAATACATTGAATACTTAGAAAAAAAAAAACCCTTTTTTTTTTGTTTTGTTGTTAGAAAAATATAAGGTATTGTAATAAAACCTTTTTTTATCTATTTTGTTTTGTTGTTTGGAAAATATAAGGTATTGTAATAAAACCCTTTTTTTATCTATTTTGTTTTGTTGTGATGCTAATGATTAGTGGTTTCTTTCATCTAGTGCATACAATTAAGTAGCTTTCTTTTGTGCAGTGTATTTGCTAGACAGAGTATCATTACAACTACCTCAGACCACCTGCAGCGTTTGATACTTTTTGCCCTCTCTGAAAGATTGCTTTCGAAGGATCAGTCAAAACGTCATTAAAAGTAAATGTACATTGTATATCAGATGCTCTCGAATTTCTTCGCACATGAGCGTTTGTGTGAAGCTTCGTGTATGTATAAGAGTATATTAAGACATTTCTATAGACAACAGAAGATCGAGGTAAGCGTAGCGAGCGTAAATCTTCTATTGTCTGGAAAAGTGTCTTAATATATTCTATCCGTCTTAGAAATTCCCGGCTTAACTTAAATATATTGCACTGAAGCCGGGACAAAACATTCTTATTCTCTGGCAGGCGGGAAAATAATTGTAAAACATCGAAATAAACGATTACATTCTGTGCAGGCAATTAGGGGGAGGGGTGTTCATGTTGCACCAACATCTGTGTGTTTAATATTAATCAATAGTAGAGAAACGCTTCCCCTATTCGATATAATTCACCAAACATGAAATGCTTTATTATTTAGTGCTTTGACATCAACAAGTGAGGTTGGATGGCGAGATATTCGATGTTTAATGTCGATTTCATTAAGATATTTCAACGTGAATATTTTAACTAGGAATTTACTGATGTTACTGAGCAAACCGCAAAGTGAGACGCAATTGGTTAATTCCTACTGTTTGTTGTCTTTATCTCAATTATTTAAGTTAACATTGACGAAAAAAATGGGATGCAGTGGTGTAACGCCGGATCACTAATCCGGGGGTTGTGGGTTCGAATCCCGTAGGAGGCGAGATTCGTTTCGTATCTTTCATAGAGTCTGACAGTCTGACACTTCACGGTCACTGCACTGTCATCTCATGGTTAATTCATGGTCACTACACGGTCACTTAACGGTCACTACATGGATTTTTTTATTTATCATAAATTGTTTGGATTGTAGGACTTTTTCAAGTGTACTACCATTCTACATTAGTTGCCTTACACTAGAGCATATCTTAAGTAGAGATATAACGGACGGGTTGACATGAAAAGAACAATAAGCGCTACCCGTACCCTTATCATCTTATTTTTATATTCACGTTTGTCTTATCATTTTAACTCGACCACTTTCTCTCAAATGTCCCACCTTTTATTGTGTGTATGATAGTTTATCTTGATGGAATTTACAATCAGTTGACAAAAGTTCAGTCATTTGTCGACAATGTTTACTTTCGACTGATCATTGACTGATTAGTTGTCATGATACTGTTATAATTCATCATAACCTAACACCGGACGCATCCAAATATTTACCCTAATAAAGGCATAGAGTGAACATTTGATTAATGATGGTAACAAATCATTAATCAACTGTTTCTACTAAATATTTTGTAGAGGATATTAGTGTTAAATGTATGACTGAACTGTCTCATGTTATGTCTTTCCTTTGTGCTTCAGATTTGATCAGGAAATTCACCACAAATAGATAACGATTTGTGGTAAAATTCAAATTAAAGTGTATGTCCTTGATGATCATACTTCTTGTAAATTTGTAAAATCTATTCAAAATGATTGAAGTCAACTTGTAGACTATCCTGGGTTTCTATCGTTTATGAGGCCAATATCGTGTCTGTTCATACAAAAAGTTTTCCAAGCATATGACTACTGTACACGTATACAAGTTGTGCAGTCGGACGTGCAGTCATGACATTCACAGTAAAGCCGGAAATGCATGTAAATAATTTTTCCTCGAGTGAATATTCACTATTACCACCAACCTAACGACAAATATCATCATTATCACCATCATCATGTTATTATAAACATCATCATCATCATCATCATCATCAACAACAACATCATCATCAACATCAACATTATCGTTCATCATCATCATCACTTGCATCATCATTATCATTATCACCACCATCATTAATGCATTTATCATTATCATCTTCATCATCATCATCATCATCATCATCATTACCATCCCCACCACACACATCTAATGTATCTAATTATGTACCCGATGGAAAATTGTCCGGAAATTTGTTGGTTTTTCCTGTCTATCTATAGACTGGGATTCCAAATTTTTAATTTCAAATTTGTTGGTTTTTCCTGTCTATCTATAGACTGGGATTCCAAAGTATTCATTTGAATATACCCCATTTTGTTTTTAAAAAATAATACTTCGTTGTTTAATTTCGAGGGAAAAGGTTGAAACATTAAATATTTTGATTTCTGAAGTTCGAGGAAGGATATTGATATCAAGGGAAGGTATTGTAATAAAACCCTTTTTTATCTATTTTGTTTTGTTGTTAGAAAAATATAAGGTATTGTAAAAAAAACCTTTTTTATCTATTTTGTTTTGTTGTTTGGAAAATATAAGGTATTGTAATAAAACCCTTTTTTTATCTATTTTGTTTTGTTGTGATGCTAATGATTAGTGGTTTCTTTCATCTAGTGCATACAATTAAGTAGCTTTCTTTTGTGCAGTGTATTTGCTAGACACAGTATCATTACAACTACCTCAGACCACCTGCAGCGTTTAATACTTTTTGCCCTCTCTGGAAGATTGCTTTCGAAGGATCAGTCAAAACGTAATTAAAAGTAAATGTACATTGTATATCAGCTGCTGTCGAATTTCTTCGCACATGAGCGTTTGTGTGAAGCTTCGTGTATGTATAAGAGTATATTAAGACATTTCTATAGACAACAGAAGATCGAGGTAAGCGTAGCGAGCGTAGGCTTCTATTGTCTGGAAAAGTGTCTTAATATATTCTATCCGTCTTAGAAATTCCCGGCTTAACTTAAATATATTGCACTGAAGCCGGGACAAAACATTCTTATTTTTATGCGCTCCACTATATTCTCTGGCAGGCGGGAAAATAATTGTAAAACATCGAAATAAACGATTACATTCTGTGCAGGCAATTAGGGGGAGGGGTGTTCATGTTGCACCAACATCTGTGTGTTTAATATTAATCAATAGTAGAGAAACGCTTCCCCTATTCGATATAATTTACCAAACATGAAATGCTTTATTATTTAGTGCTTTGACATCAACAAGTGAGGTTGGATGGCGAGATATTCGATGTTTAATGTCGATTTCATCAAGATATTTCAACGTGAATATTTTGACTAGGAATTTACTGATGTTACCGAGCAAACCGCAGATAGTGAGACGCAATTGGTGTCAAATGCTACTGTTTGTTGTCTTTATCTCAATTATTTAAGTTAACATTGACGAAAAAAATGGGATGCAGCGGTGTAACGCCGGATCACTTATCCGGGGGTTGTGGGTTCGAATCCCGTAGGAGGCGAGATTCGTTTCGTATCTTTCATAGTGTCTGACAGTCTGTCACTTCACGGTCACTGCACTGTCATCTCATGGTTAATTCATGGTCACTACACGGTCACTTAACGGTCACTACATGGAATTTTTTTTATCATAAATTGTTTGGATTGTAGGACTTTTTCAAGTGTAATACCATTCTACATTAGTTGCCTTACACTAGAGCATATCTTAAGTAGAGATATAACGGACGGGTTGACATGAAAAGAACAATAAGCGCTACCCTTACCCTTATCAACTTATTTTTATATTCACGTTTGTCTTATCATTTTAACCCGACCACTTTCTCTCAAATGTCCAACCTTTTATTGTGTGTATGATAGTTTATCTTGATGGAATTTACAATCAGTTGACAAAGCTTCAGTCATTTGTCGACAATGTTTACTTTCGACTGATCATCGACTGATTAGTTGTCATGATACTGTTATAATTCATCATAACCTAACACCGGACGCATCCAAATATTTACCCTAATAAAGGCATAGAGTGAACATTTGATTAATGATGGTAACAAATCATTAATCAACTGTTTCTACTAAATAGTTTGTAGAGGATATTAGTGTTAAATGTACGACTGAACTGTCTCATGTTATGTCTTTCCTTTGTGCTTCAGATTTGATCAGGATATTCACCACAAATAGATAACGATTTGTGGTAAAATTCAAATTAAAGTATATGTCCTTGATGATCATACTTCTTGTAAATTTGTAAAATCTATTCAAAATGATTGAAGTCAACTTGTAGACTATCCTGGGTTTCTATCGTTTATGAGGCAAATATCGTGTCTGTTCATACAAAAGGTTTTCCAAATATAGCAAGTGACTACTCTACACGTATACAAGTTGTGCAGTCGGACGTGCAGTCATGACATTCACAGTAAAGCCGGAAGTGCATGTAAATAATTTTTCCTCGAGTGAATATTCACTATTACCACCAACCTAACGACAAATATCATCATTATCACCATCATCATGTTATTATAATCATCATCATCATCATCATTATCTTCATCATCTTCATCATCATCATCATCATCATCATCATCATTACCATCCCCACCACACACATCTAATGTATCTAATTATGTACCCGATGGAAAATTGTCCGGAAATTTGTTGGTTTTTCCTGTCTATCTATAGACTGGGATTCCAAAGTATTCATTTGAATATACCCAATTTTGTTTTTAAAAAATAATACTTAGTTGTTTAATTTCGAGGGAAATTTGTTGGTTTTTCCTGTCTATCTATAGACTGGGATTCCAAAGTATTCATTTGAATATACCCCATTTTGTTTTTAAAAAATAATACTTCGTTGTTTAATTTCGAGGGAAAAGGTTGAAACATTAAATATTTTGATTTCCGAAGTTCGAGGAAGGATATTGATATCAAGGGAAATACATTGAATACTTAGAAAAAATAAGGTATTGTAATAAAACCCCTTTTTATCTATTTTGTTTTGTTGTTAGAAAAATATAAGGTATTGTAATAAAACCCTTTTTTTATCTATTTTGTTTTGTTGTGATGCTAATGATTAGTGGTGTCTTTCATCTAGTGCATACAATTAAGTAGCTTTCTTTTGTGCAGTGTATTTGCTAGACACAGTATCATTACAACTACCTAAGACCACCTGCAGCGTTTGATACTTTTTGCCCTCTCTGAAAGATTGCTTTCGAAGGATCAGTCAAAACGTCATTAAAAGTAAATGTACATTGTATATCAGATGCTCTCGAATTTCTTCGCACATGAGCGTTTGTGTGAAGCTTCGTGTATGTATAAGAGTATATTAAGACATTTCTATAGACAACAGAAGATCGAGGTAAGCGTAGCGAGCGTAGGCTTCTATTGTCTGGAAAAGTGTCTTAATATATTCTATCCGTCTTAGAAATTCCCGGCTTAACTTAAATATATTGCACTGAAGCCGGGATAAAACATTCTTATTTTTATGCGCTCCACCATATTCTCTGGCAGGCGGGAAAATAATTGAAAACATCGAAATAAACGATTACATTCTGTGCAGGCAATTAGGGGGAGGGGTGTTCATGTTGCACCAACATCTGTGTGTTTAATATTAATCAATAGTAGAGAAACGCTTCCCCTATTCGATAATTCACCAAACATGAAATGCTTTATTATTTAGTGCTTTGACATCAACAAGTGAGGTTGGATGGCGAGATATTCGATGTTTAATGTCGATTTCATCAAGATATTTCAACGTGAATATTTTGACTAGGAATTACTGATGTTACTGAGCAAACCGCAGATAGTGAGACGCAATTGGTGTCAATTCCTACTGTTTGTTGTCTTTATCTCAATTATTTAAGTTAACATTGACGAAAAAAATGGGATGCAGCGGTGTAACGCCGGATCACTAATCCGGGGGTTGTGGGTTCGAATCCCGTAGGAGGCGAGATTCGTTTCGTATCTTTCATAGTGTCTGACAGTCTGTCACTTCACGGTCACTGCACTGTCATCTCATGGTTAATTCATGGTCACTACACGGTCACTTAACGGTCACTACATGGAATTTTTTTTATCATAAATTGTTTGATTGTAGGACTTTTTCAAGTGTACTACCATTCTACATTAGTTGCCTTACACTAGAGCATATCTTAAGTAGAGATATAACGGACGGGTTGACATGAAAAGAACAATAAGCGCTACCCTTACCCTTATCAACTTATTTTTATATTCACGTTTGTCTTATCATTTTAACTCGACCACTTTCTCTCAAATATCCAACCTTTTATCGTGTGTATGATAGTTTTTCTTGATGGAATTTACAATCAGTTGACAAAGGTTCAGTCATTTGTCGACAATGTTTACTTTCGACTGATCATCGACTGATTAGTTGTCATGATACTGTTATAATTCATCATAACCTAACACCGGACGCATCCAAATATTTACCCTAATAAAGGCATAGAGTGAACATTTGATTAATGATGGTAACAAATCATTAATCAACTGTTTCTACTAAATATTTTGTAGAGGATATTAGTGTTAAATGTATGACTGAACCGTCTTACGTTATGTCTTTCCTTTGTGCTTCAGATTTGATCAGGATATTCACCACAAATAGATAACGATCTGTGGTAAAATTCAAATTAAAGTGTATGTCCTTGATGATCATACTTCTTGTAAATTTGTAAAATCTATTTAAAATGATTGAAGTCAACTTGTAGACTATGCTGGGTTTCTATCGTTTATGAGGCGAATATCGTGTCTGTTCATACAAATGGTTTTCCAAGCATATGACTACTGTACACGTATACAAGTTGTGCCGTCGGACGTGCAGTCATGACATTCACAGTAAAGCCGGAAGTGCATGTAAATAATTTTTCCTCGAATGAATATTCACTATTACCACCAACCTAACGACAAATATCATCATTATCACCATCATCATATTATTATCATCATCATCATCATCATCATCATCAACAACAACATCATCATCAACATCAACATTATCGTTCATCATCATCACTGGCATCATCATTATCATTATCACCACCATCATTAATGCATTTATCATTATCATCATAATCAGCATCAGCATCATCATCTTCATCATCATTTTCTTCATCATCATCATCATCATCATTACCATCCCCACCACACACATCTAATGTATCTAATTATGTACCCGATGGAAAATTGTCCGGAAATTTGTTGGTTTTTCCTGTCTATCTATAGACTGGGATTCCAAAGTATTCATTTGAATATACCCCATTTTGTTTTTAAAAAGTAATACTTCGTTGTTTAATTTCGAGGGAAAAGGTTGAAACATTAAATATTTTGATTTCTGAAGTTCGAGGAAGGATATTGATATCAAGGGAAATACATTGAATACTTAGAAAAAAATCAGGTTGTAATAAAACCCTTTTTTATTTGTTTTGTTGTTAGAAAAATATAAGGTATTGTAATAAAACCCTTTTTTATCTATTTTGTTTTGTTGTTTGGAAAATATAAGGTATTGTAATAAAACCCTTTTTTATCTATTTTGTTTTGTTGTGATGCTAATGATTAGTGGTGTCTTTCATCTAGTGCATACAATTAAGTAGCTTTCTTTTGTGCAGTGTATTTGCTAGACACAGTATCATTACAACTACCTCAGACCACCTGCAGCGTTTGATACTTTTTGCCCTCTCTGAAAGATTGCTTTCGAAGGATCAGTCAAAACGTCATTAAAAGTAAATGTACATTGTATATCAGATGCTCTCGAATTTCTTCGCACATGAGCGTTTGTGTGAAGCTTCGTGTATGTATAAGAGTATATTAAGACATTTCTATAGACAACAGAAGATCGAGGTAAGCGTAGCGAGCGTAGGCTTCTATTGTCTGGAAAAGTGTCTTAATATATTCTATCCGTCTTAGAAATTCCCAGCTTAACTTAAATATATTGCACTGAAGCCGGGACAAAACATTCTTATTTTTATGCGCTCCAACATATTCTCTGGCAGGCGGGAAAATAATTGTAAAACATCGAAATAAACGATTACATTCTGTGCAGGCAATTAGGGGGAGGGGTGTTCATGTTGCACCAACATCTGTGTGTTTAATATTAATCAATAGTAGAGAAACGCTTCCCCTATTCGATATAATTCACCAAACATGAAATGCTTTATTATTTAACATCAACAAGTGAGGTTGGGTGGCGAGATATTCGATGTTTAATGTCGATTTCATCAAGATATTTCAACGTGAATATTTTGACTAGGAATTTACTGATGTTACTGAGCAAACCGCAGATAGTGAGACGCAATAGGTGTAAATTTTTAAACCGCAGATAGTGAGAAAAAATGGGATGCAGTGGTGTAACGCCGGATCACTATTCCGGGGGTTGTTGGTTCGAATCCCGTAGGAGGCGAGATTCGTTTCGTATCTTTCATAGAGTCTGACAGCTAAAACTATGATGGAAGAACGGATGCATATTGGGCATGAAAGGAAAGTGAGAGTAACCTTAGAGAACCCACGACTTCATTTTTACGGCCAAGGAAGAGAAATAAATATCTCATTGAAACCGTGAGTCAGACATAAAAAGAAAAACGGAAAAAGAAATAATGACAAAAGAAAACAAGAGGCCCATGATGGCCCTTAATCGCTCACCTGAGATAAATAGGTTGACCCAAGGAACATCTGTACCAATTTATTTTAAAATCTGGCCAGTAGTTTTGAAGAAGATGATTTTTAAAGTTTTCTTCTTTTTTTTCTTTTTGTTGCCATGGCAACCAGAGTTCTATATGGATCAAGTTTATTTTAGGAACTTTTGTGAAGGTTGGCCCAAGGATCATTCCTGCCAAGTTTAATCAAATTCTGTCTAGTGGTTTCAGAGGAAATGTTGATTAAAGATTTCCCTATATATATAAGGCAAATAAGCCCCGCCCCTGGCGGCCATGTTTTTTACGGATCGGAAATTTTTTAGCAACTTTGGTAGAGGTTGACCCAAGGAACATCTGTACCAATTTATTTTAAAATCTGGCCAGTAGTTTTGAAGAAGATGATTTATAAAGTATTCATTTTTCTTTTCTTTTTGTAGCCATGGCAACCAGAGTTCTACATGGATCAACTTTATTTTAGCAACTTTTGTGAAGGTTGACCCAAGAATCATCCCTGCCAAGTTTGATCAAATTCTGTCCAGTGGTTTCAGAGGAGATGTTGTTTAAAGGTTTCTCTATATATATCTAAGGCAAATAAGCCCCGCCCCTGGCGGCCATGTTGTTTTTACGGATCGGAATAATTTTAGCAACTTTGGTAGAGGTTGACCCAAGGAACATCTGTACCAATTTCTTTTAAAATCTGGCCAGTAGTTTTGAAGAAGATGATTTTTAAAGTTTTCTTTTTTTTTCTTTTTGTAGCCATGGCAACCAGAGTTCTACATGGATCAAGTTTATTTTAGCAACTTTTGTGAAGGTTGACCCAAGGATCATCCCTGCCAAGTTTATTCACATTCTGTCTTGTGGTTTCAGAGGAGATGTTGTTTACAGGTTTCTCTATATACATATACGGCAAATAAGCCCCAAGACCAGCCCAAGCAAACACCAATGCTTAGGAAACTGCCTGACCCCCTTATTCGCCAAGGGGGAAAAATCCTCCGATCCTTAAAGACAAAAGTTGACCCCTTGCCCTTGCCCAGGATAATGGGACCCCCCTCTTCCATTTTGGAAGAGTTGAGATACCCATTTTTCCAGCAGAAAAAAAGCCATTTTCTTTTTTGGAGTGGGTGCCGTTCCCCAGAATCCTTAGTGTTCCGAGAAGGTTTTTTTCCAAAAAGCCAAAAATCCCCCGGGGCCTTGGGACGAAGGCCTTTTTGGGTGGGTTGCCCAAAACAGCAATAATCCCATGTGAAAGAATGATCCATCTTCTGGTGCGGGGAACGAGCAAGGTCAACATTGCGTAATAAAACCCGGGTCTCCGCAGGAAAATTTCCCGAAGGGGGTTTTTTAAGGTTTAAAACCAAAGGAAGCCTGAAAATTTTTGGTTTGGTAAAAAATTTTGAACTTTTCATTTTAAAAAATGACAATTTTTTGAAAAAATTCGTAAAAAAAGTTAAAATTTTTTTTTAAGAAATTTAATGGGACATTTAATTTTAACTTTAGGGAAATACGGGCCTTCGTTTTTCAAAATTTTGACAATTAATTCATTTGGGCTTTTTTTAGGAGAAAAATTTTGCCGGGGGGGTTTTGCCCCGGATATCTTAAAATTTTTTTTAAGGAATATTTTGAATTAATTTTTCTTTTTTCAGACATTTAAAACTTTATTAAAACTCCTTTTTTATAAACGAACAAATTTAATCCCCTTTTTGAAGTGAAACTTTAACAGACAAACAGTAAAGGGGACAGACTGGATTGTTACATCATTTATGTTAAATTACCTTTGCAAAAAGGGTACACTTTGTTTTTCCTTTTAATTTGGGGAACTGATTGAAATGAATTTGGAATTTATAGGTTCTTTAACATTCAAATTGAAATTCTTTAAACGTGTTAAATAAGGTTCTATACTTTTTAATACCATTTTTTTGTTTTTTATAGGCGGGAAAAATCCAAAAATAAATTTAAAGTCTTTAATGGCCGCCCATTTTTTTTTTAAAGTGTAATGACGTATATTCCCACCTTAAAGTCTTTTTTCCCCTCTCGCCATTATTTTGGTGGGTCGGGCCAAAATAGTGGCCAGGGGTTTTTCACCATGGGGGGCCCATTTGGCCCCGTTTTATTATAAATGGGTTTTGGCCCCTTTATTTAACGTTTTTATTAGGTAAAGCTTGGGCCTACATTATGCATTTTTTTATTAGGGTTTTTCCGTAAAAAAACATTTTTAGGAAGTTTTAAAATATAAAAAATTTTATTTTTTCTTCAAGTTAAAAAATTTTTAGTACCAATATATTTTTCAAAAACATTTTAAAGGTTATTTTTTAAATTTTTCTAACAAATTACGTGGCCTTTTTTAATTTTGCTTTATTTTAATTTTCCCGCCATTTTAATACCCGAGGTACAAGTATTTTGACTTTACTAACGTAAAGGTAAAATTTGGTATTTTAATAAAAATTTAACCACACTGTACCGTTTTTTGGTTTTAAATACTTTTTTTAATTTCTATCGAATTTAAAACAAAATTATTTTCATAAAAAAGCGATGGAAAGATATTATCCTTTGTTTAATGTAAGTAACAAAAAAATTTTTTTTAATTTTAAAGCTCCAGTTTGTGTTTTTGATTCCGGGAAAATTTGTTACACGAACCGGGGGCCCCTTTACCGGGGGAAAAAAGGGCATTTGTTCATATTATTTTAGTGGTTTTTTTTTGAAAATGCCTTTATCAAATATTATGCTTTTCCGTAAATATTTTTTCCCCTTTCATTTCCAGGGGTGAGGAAGGTAAGCAGGCCGGGGGCAATTTTGAAGTCGATTGGGGTTTTTTATTATTGTGTACCCGTTTGGTGTTTTTTGCCTGACAAAGTGCAAGCCGGGTTAAGGGGGTAGATAGAGTGTAAACGGGGGGTTTCGATTATTGTCCCCAAACCGCCGCTGGTTGCGGGGCGAACCGAATTTTGGCCTTGTTATTTTGAAAAGAAAAAATGTGGAACCGGAAGAGCAAATGGTTGAAACCCTGTATTGCCGGGTGATTGGATACAAAACAGTTTTTTAAAGAGTATAGTTTAAAACTTAAAACAGATGAAAAGTGTAAGTTTTTTCATTTAAATTGATTTTATTTAGGGGGGGACGTACATGGCGAAACTCAATATAATGTCCATTTTTAAACGTTTCGTTTGATATTTATTTCATGGTTTTTTTTTGCAAATTTTATCAATTGTCAAAAATTAACGAAAAAAAAGGGTAACAACCGGTTTTTTGTGTTTAAAACGAAATAATGTTAAAGGGGAAAGCTTTCGCAACAATGTTTTCAAAAAAAAAAAAATACTTTATAGCAACTTCCTTCTTTAAACTATTACCTTACGGTTTTTGTGTTGAGAATATTTTTAAAAAAAAAGCGTTTTTTCCCTTTATTCCTTTTTGCTCAAAAATTTACTGAGCAAGAGCAAAAAAAGGCACGAATGAAGGAGTGGAAGAAAAAAAAAAATGGGAATTGCCCCGCCGCGAACCATGAATGGCCGTAGTAGAATCAAGGCCGGGGGGATAATCACAAGCATCGAGACCCCACTATTATTCTATATAAATCCCCCACTTGAAGAGTTTTAAAAATTTAGGGACATTTTGGAACCCCCCTTTCGTACCCGGATCGAATGGGCCCAGTAAGCGTGCTTTGATAAAAACCCCCCGGGAGAATTGCGTAGCAGACGACAGTTTTCCCCTGACCGCCTTTTTTTCGGGTTTCTAGCCCCATTGTTTTTTACTTAAAAATTATTATGTTATATCGAAAAATTAATAAAAATTTTTAAACTGTTTTACTTACACTTTAAAATTGTGCGCGTTCGTGTGTTGAAATTTTAAGATTTTCCGTCGTATTTATGTCTTTGGGTTTTAAATCAGCCTTCCTTCTTGTATTTGAGACACATAATGGTAAAAAAAGGTAAGGGGTTTTTAAAAAATTTTAAAAAAGGGGCGACGACACTTTCTTCGCTCTTTAGCAGCCCGGACATTTCCCCAAAAAGGGTATTTTAAAAAAAGGTTTAAAAATTTTATTCTTTTTAAAAACCCCCAAAATGTCTTTGAAAAACCCGGGGTTTAAGTCTTTGACTCAAATTGTCAAAAAGGGTTTCAAATCTGTAGAGTTTTTTTGTTTAGGAGAAATTTAAAAACCGTCGGGTTTTAAAAAAGGGGGTTAAAAAGATACAAAATTTAAAAAAAGGGTAAAAAAGGGATTCGACCCAAAAATTTGGGGGTTGTACAAAAAAAGAAAAAAACCAAAAAATTTTTATCAAAAAAAAGTGTTATTCGAAAATTTAAATTTAAACCCACGTAAAAAAGGTTCAATTACATTTTTAAAAAGGGGAAAAAATTCTGCTTTTTGCAAAAACGGGATTTATTTTAAAAGGGGCAAAGGGGGACGTCACTTTGCAAAAAAAAAATTAAAAAGGGGAAAAAACCCCTCTTGGTAAAAAGGTTTAAAAATTAAGAAAAAATTTTTGGGGGGACCCAGGAAAAAAATGGAGGTGTCATTAGCCCAAACTTTTTACGTGTTTTGTGGGGCATGGTAATTATTAGGAACCGCTCCGTAAACCCATAAAACGCTATGGGGAAAGGGAAAGGGTTGGGAAATTTTTTCCCCCCTCAATGAAGGACCGGCCCCCAATGTCCGCTTTTTCATTAATGGGTTTTAAAAAAAACCCCCTTATGATCCCGAAAGGTTTTCAAACCAACCCCTTACCTTACCGTATCTCCAAATTTTTTTTTAAAAATAAAAAAAAAGGGGTTTGGGGGACAAACTTTTTTTTTTTTAGTAAAGGGGCCGGGGAAAGGGTTTAAAACGCACCCATGACCCCCTATATTTTCTTTTTAAAAAACCCGCCTTTTTTAATTTGGGAAAAAAAAAATTTGGGGCTTTTTGGACCCCCCCTTGCGTAACCTTTTTAAATTTGGGGTATAGAAGCGTGCTTTATAAAACCCCCCCCGGGAGAATTGCGCTGAGCGACGTTTTCCAATTTCCCGCCTTTTTTTATCGGGTTTCTAGCGCCCCATTTTTTTATATTTTAAAAAAAATTTTGTTATATGGGAAATATTAAAATTTTTTTTAAAAAACTGATTCAGTCCCCCGAAAATTTGTCCCGCGTTCGTTTTAGAAAGCTATTTTAGATTTTCCCCGCCCCTTTTTTATAATTTTTTGTGGGTTTTTAAATCAGTAAACCCCCTTTTTGTATTTAGCGGGAAAATAAAGGGGCCCCAAAAAAGGGAAGAGTATTTTTTTAAAACCCGACAACACCTTTCCTCGCTTTTAGCAACGACAGTACACAAAAAGGGGTACTTTTAAAAAGGGGAAAAATTTTTTAAGCAACATTTTTTGGGGCCCCTGGTTAATATTTTTACTAAAAAACGTCGAAAGAGTTAAATTTCATATTTGAGAAAAAATTTTTAGGGTTTAAAAAAAAACGCGGGTTCAAACAATTTAAAATTTATACAAATTAAAAAAAGGGTAAAAAGGGGGATTCGCCCCTTTTAAATAGGGGGAACATTAAAAAAATAACCAACAAAATACAAAAAAAATTTTTTCGAAAATTTTAAAGAAACCACGAAAAATGGTTCAATTTTCAGTATAAAAAAGGCGTAAAAATTTCTGCATTTCGCACAGAACGGGATTTTTTCCTTAAAAAGCAAAAAACGCCCACTTTGCATTTAAAAAAATTTTAAAGGTAAAAAACCCTGTTTTCCATGGCAAGTGGTTAATTTCCCCGTCTAAATAGGAGGACCTGGCCCCTGCCGCAATTATCATTAGATAGGGTATAAAACCCGCTATGTAACCAAAGGGGGTTCAAAAAACTCTTACCCAAACCCTTCCACAAAGTGGTATTGAAAAAATAAAAAACGGGTTTGGGTCAAATTTTCATTTTTAAATTCAAGCCGGGAGGAAATCAAACCACCTGACCCCACTTTAAATTCTTATAAAATCCCCCATCTTTAATGGGTTAAAAAAAAATAGGGACATTTTTTTTTACCCCCCTTGCGTAACCGGATCGAAAAACGGCCGGTGCGCGGGGTTTCCCCTTGATAAACGAACCCCGGTAGATTGCCTAGCAGAGACATTTTCCTGGCCCCAATTTTTTCGGTTTTCCCCGCGCCCATTGTTTTTATTCTTAAAGAAATTTTATGTTTTTATCGAATATTTAATTTTTTTAAAGTATTCAGCCTAAATTGTGCCTCGTTTATAAAGTTTTAGATTTCACCCCCCCGGGTTTTTTTTTTGCCGTTTTCGGGGACCCCTTTTTTGTTTTGGCGGGGCATAAAAAAGACACCAACAGGTAATGAGTATTTTAAAAATTGTTTTCGAGCAAAGAAATTTCCTCGTCCCAATACAGAAGAGTAAAAACCAAATTTGGGGTAACTTTTAAAAAGTTAAATTTACTCCTTTAAACCCAAGTTTTTTAACCAGGGGGGTAAGTACTTTGGGCAAAATTTAAAGAGTTTAAAAAATGTAGAGTAAATTTTTTTTAGGGAAAAAAAAATTCCTTTTTAACAATTTGGTTTTATCTTAAAAAAAGGGTTTGAAATGGATCGACCCATAAATAGGGTGTACCCCCTTAAAAAATCCAACAAAAAATTTTGGGTAAAAAATTTTTTCGATAAAAGGGAACCCCCAGAAAAATGGGCAAAACAAAAAGTTAAAAAGGCTTAATTCCTTTTTTTCCACAGAACGGATTTTATTTTTTAAAGCAAACCTCCCATTGCATAAGAAATTAAGGGTAAAAATTTGTTAAAAAGGGTTAAAAAAAAGGGAAAAAAAAACGAACTAAAGGAAATTGGGTTTTCATTAACCAAATTTAAAAATTTTGTTATTATTACAATTTGGAACCCCTCTCTTTTTCCTTTAAAGTATTTTGGTTTTCCCCCTTAAAAAGGGGGACCTGGTCAATTCCCTATTATTTTTTAGGGGTTTTAACAAACCACTGGAAAAACGAAAGGTGTCAACCTAATGCTTCCCCCGCTTTCCAATTTGGTTTAAAAAAAAAAAACAGGGGGGGCCTTTTAAAATTTTTGCGGCGGGAGGATTGTCACCGCCAGTGACCCCATATTTTTTTAAATTTTCCCCCTTTTTAAAGGGTAAAAAGAATTGGGGGAAAAATTTTGGAACCCCGCCTTCGTAATTCGAATGGCCGTAGTAGGCGTGCTTTAAAAACGCCCTTTTTTAAAATTTTGGGGGAGAACGAAATTTTTTCCAAAAGTACCCTTTTTATGGGGGTTTTTTACCCCCTTGTTTTTATATTTAAAAATTTTATTTTATATGAAAAATTTTAATATTCATTTTTAAAACTTAAAAAAATGTCAGAAAATGTGGGCCTTTGTTTATAAGCTATTGTATTACTTCCCTATTTAAAGATTTTGCGTTTTAAATATAACTCTCCTTGTGTATTTAGCCCTAAATTTCAACAAAGGGAAGGTATTTAAATTTAAACGACAAGACATTTTCCTCCCCAATAGCAAACACAGACCCAAAAAGGTAATCGTTTAAAAAAATATAAAAATTTTTCTATAAAATTCTTTGTAAAAAAAAGGGTAAAAAAGATAAAATCGTCGAAAAAGGTTTAAATTTAAGTGATAAAATGTTAAAGGGAATAAAAACCGGGTTTTAAAAATGGATAATTTACTAAATTTAAAAAATAAGGACATCCCTCCTTGAAAAATCTTGATGACACTCCATACACGTTACTCGTTCCATGTTTACTCTCCGGTGGATAACGTACAATGATAAGATGTCAGTTGTTTTCTTTATTTATACGAGTTAACTTCACTTTTTTTTACCAATCAAATGCTTCATTGCGAATATGTTAATATAAAAAGTGAATGTAGTGATTCCAAAATTTTATTTCATTTCTGTAAATTAGTATCATTTTAACCATTGTTTGAACCAGACGTGTTTTAATTGCTCCTAAACATTTTACTCTACTATGATTTGAACTCGTTTCGACAGATTTGTAGTCAAAGTACTTAACCACTGGTCCACAAAGACATGTAGTGCTATAAGTATTAATTTATACCTTTTAAACGCTACCCCTATGTTGTGTACTGTCGTCAACTATTGAGCGAGAGAAAGTGCCGCCTGCTCGTTTACAATATGATAATACTCATTACCTGTTGAAAAGTGTACCATTTTATGTCGTCTGCTAAATACAAGCAAGGAGAGTGTACTGATTTAAACCGACTAAGATCTATATAAATACGGACGTGAATATCTAAAATAGCTTTCATACACACGAACGCGCACAATTTACGTGTACATGTAATACAGTTTAAAAAATGAATTATTAATATTTCGATATAACATAATAATTTTTAAGATATAAAACAATGTGCGCTAGAAACCCGATAAAAATGGTGGTCACATTGGAAAACTGTCGTCTGCTAGCGCAATTCTACCTGGGGTCGTTTATCAAAGCATCGTCTGCTTCTACGGCCAATTCGATCCGGTTACGCAAGAGCGGGGTTCAAAATGTCCCTAATTTTTTACCTCATTCAAGATGGCGGATTTATATAGAATATATAGTGGGGTCATCGAGTGCGCTGTGATCTATCCTCCCGGCCTTGATTATAAAGATCAAAATTCTTCAACAGAAGAAGTTTGTTTTAGCCTAGCCCTGGAATTCGATAAATCTATATTTCAGTACCTTTTTCTGTTATTTGTGTCTTTATAGACAATCTTACTGGTTGGTATTGTTTGTTATACAGCGGCCAAAGAACAAAAAATTGCAAACGTTAGTGAACTAGAAAGACATGCCCGTGACCAACAGATGAAAGCTCTTAACAACACAGTCAATGAATGCATTGTACAGATGGTGATTGTTGGCGTATTCCCGGGAGGTTGTTTCTGTCTGTTGTTAGTGTGCTGCAAGATATGCAAATTACCAATCCTTAAACAGCTTCCTGTTATTAACATCTGCCGACAAAAGATCATTGAACTAAACAGGTATTTTTCTGTCGTCATCAACAATTACTTCTCTTATTTACTTTACTCTTTATTTCCTACTTTTCATATAGACTCAAACCATACATTTTAAATTAGAAATGATTGACTAAGATGAACTATTTGTGTTGTCGCAAATAGAGACATGTTGCGTTATTGTCATTAGCATCATAACCATCATCATCCTTTATGAATTGTAGAGAACAGAGTTCCCTGAGTAGACCATGCCAGTACCTGACCTAAGGATCGACTCATCGTGAGAACGGTCATAGTCTGGTAGTAGGCATATCAATGAAAAAAAAAACATATTGCATTGCTCCAAGCAGACAACACGACAGTAGGATATCGATTGTACCGGTAGATTATCACTGAACACGTGATTTGAAATACGTACTGAAGAATTATCCCCCTTTTTTCAGACATGTACTGAAGAATTATCCCCATTTTTTCAGACACGTACTGAAGAATTATCCCCCTTTTTTCAGACACGTACTGAAGAATTATCCCTCCTTTTCAGGCATGTACTGAAGAATTATACCCCTTACCCTCAGTTTTCTTTTTCAGACCAAATGGTAATGAAGTTAAACCCAATGTTGATGATGTTCTGGAACCATTGGCAGATAAAATTATGATCCAAGTCAACCCGAACGACAACAGATTGTCAGAACTCGTTGTGGGTTGAGAACTTCGTGTTTGTTTCCCGGCTTGTTTGTTTTAAATGTTCAAGCTTTATTGTGTAAATAGTTTTTGTCTGCTTTATTTATCAATATATGTATTTTTTTTTCCAACGGTCATTTTCGTTTTCTTTCCTTGTGTGTATTGGGGTTTTGTGTATTTTTATGCTTGATTCATTATGCGATTTGCTTGTTATTAGGTTTCTGCCTCAAGCAGAAATACCTATTGTATTTGTACTGTTTTTTATTAGGGCTTTCTGCAAGAGCAGAAAGGCCCATTGTTTTTGTACTGTTTTTTATTAGGGCTTTCTGACTCAAGCAGAAAGACCTATTGTTTTTGTACTGTTTTTTATTAGGGCTTTCTACTAGAGCAGAAAGACCTATTGTTTTTGTACTGTTTTTTATTATTAGGGCTTTCTGCCTAAAGCAGAAAGTCCTATTGGGTTTGTTATGTTTTTTCTTCTTATTATTATTATTATTATTATTTTTTCACCTTTTGAGGTTCAAATTAAAACAGGTTGCCAATAACCCAGCAGCATGAAATTTTAACAGTGATCAGAATGACTTTGGCCCTTTTGAATGCATTAATTTTCATCTTCATATGACGTCATGTGACGTCACAGCTAAAAATAGTGAAAAATGGTGTTCGCGCTCTACAGCCGTCATTTATGGTCGGATTTTCTTCAAATTTTCACAGATGATGCATCATAAAACTTAGGTGTGCATATCCTGTCAACTAACCGAAATTCCGAAAGACCGAAGTTCTGTGGCTGAAATAAGATTCGAACATAGGACCGAAAATGTCATTTTACGATTAAAGAGCTTCAGGATGAGATAGAAAGTTGAAACTTACACAGATTGCAGTTCTGCAGAATTTCTACACATATTTTGAGTCGTGACGTCATATGACGTCAAGTGACGTCATAAGCATACTTCTTAATTTTCATTTTAGGGCAATGATTTC
>CM037792.1:51815646-51865646 GCA_021229015.1 Solen grandis | reverse complement strand
AAAAATAAATAATAATAATCTTAGATCAAGCAAGTATAGTTACACAAACAACTTGCATATTTTTTCTCTATATACACATACTCGTTTTAAAAGGCTTTGCTGATACCCCAATATTTTTATATCAATGTGGGCAAACTGAATCTTTCCAAAAATACATGAATATTTAAATTAGGTTATTAGATTATCCAATAGCTACACTAGGATATCATGTGTGATAATGGCTGTTCATTGACCTGATTTATACAAAACATTAGTTTGTAAAACTTTGTGTGCTGCTGACAGGAAAATACTCCTTTCAGATATGAGAAGGCACTGGGATTGAATTTGCTTCCAAATGCACATAACTTTATTGAATTAGAGAAATAATTCAATAAATCTTTTCTGAAAAAACAAGTTCAAACTCTATATCAAATATTTACTCATTGTTTTAATTCAACCTATGAGTAACAAAGACTACGACAGAGGGTTAAACATACAAAAATCAACAAAAATAGCTGTTAATGAGCCTGTATTTACAATAACATACATAAAACTTCAGATCAAGGCTTAACATAAGGTAATACAAGATATTGGTAATAAATTAATTTCGACCTGATATCATTTTTTCTGAGAGATGTAACTTCATGCTAAAAAAAAATATAAAAAAATTAGGTGGGTTTCTGGTTGATTTTGACTGCCAAATATTTTATTTTTGCAAAAACCATATGCTGAAAAAAATATGATGTTCCCAGAATTTTTCAACTAAAATATCAAGAAATTATTGTTTGGAAAAAAAAACATGACATTATAAATACTATCAACATTTACCAAAAAAATAAAACTGACCTACAGACCCTAGCTGTCCTGCATTTTGGGCCATGCCACCAGAAACAATGTTCTTAATTGGCTTAATAATCTTATAATAACATTTAAATAACAAAAATTCCTCTGTCAAACACTATCACCAAACTGAAGCTGTTTTGTCACCTTGCCACTATTTGCTTTATTCAGCAAACTTTTCATTATGTCAATTGTCCTTGGTGACCTTGGACTCTGCTGGGGATATTTCCCCGACCTTGGAGATCTCGGACAAGGCTGTCCTTCCGATGCATTCTGGGTACAGGAAGTGGCTGACGGTTCATTATCACCACATGACTGGTTTTCAGCATCAGGCTGTATTACTATACATTTTCCTGTCTGTGAATCAGTTGAACTGAGTACTGGAATATCAATCACACCACTAGCATTCACTGGATTTACAACTTGTGTGACTACATTAATCTGTCCTGGTAAAACATTGGCTGCCATAGCTGATGGAATTGCAAAGGTTCCCATGCTAGAAGTAACAGATTGCTGTTGTGGTACTTGTTCCATGTGGACTTCCTGTGGACTTGAATTTTGCTGCATATGTGTAAGTCTTGATCCCTGTTGCATTTGTGTAAATTTCGACCCAGATATTTTAGTAAAACTGAAACCTGGGAAAGCAGATGAACTTCCACCATCACTAAGCCAAGCTTCATCACTGTCTGAAGTAGCTCTTACTCTTACACTAGAATCACTGCTATCCTGGTCCTTCTCAGTTTTCTCCTTTCACTATTCTCTCGAGTCTTCTTTCTCCGTTCACTGTGCTTTTTCTTCATTTCCTTTTGATCTGGTTTTCCAAGTATCTGCGTTAACATTTTCTTAACATTAACAGGTTTTTGGTTCTGGTCTGAGAGTTCAATAGGTTTGAAAGATTTGTCTTCAAGTTGGTCCTTCCATGTCTCAGCACTCAATCTCTTAGTTTGTTTAGCTCTACCTCTGTGCCAACCACTTTTTTTAACTTTGTTTGACTTCTGAGTACCAACTTTCATCTGAACAAGGGCACCTCTACAAAATTTATCAAGTTTTGCTTTTTGTACAATTTTTGAAGCCTTTTTTGTTACTTTTATTTTATATCCATCACACAATTCAGCATTGAATTCATTGCTTTTGCTAACCTCATCATTTATTTTGTTATCTGCTTTACCATCTGACTTATGGGTCTCACTTCCAGACTTAAATATTTTTCCATAGGAACTTTGTATTTTTACTTGGGAAACTTTTCTTTTTTTAATTGGAAGTGGCACAGTTGAAGACTTTTTGTCATATTTTCCTACTAACTTGGTTTTGGACTTCAGTTTTTGTTGTTTTACTGACTTGTTTGTAACTTTAATTTTTGTTACAGCTTCTCTAATATCATTTACCTCTCTCATTGAATTATCAGGGTCTGTGTCTATTTGCTTTTTATATTCCTTCCTTTTCTTCGGGCTGTTTTCATTGTTACAATCATTTTCATCATCTGAAGGCTTTCTTTTTCTATCATTTCCAGAGATTTCATTCACATTTATGACTTTTTTGTTCACACATAATGAAGACATGTCAATACCAGTCTTTTCAATGTGTTCATTGTAAGAGTCAGTTATGTCTTCACTATGATATTCAGTTATATTCTTACCTCCTAATTCTGCAACATGATTAAAATTTAGCTGCTGTTTTGCCATTTCTTCAGCCATTTCCATACTTAAATTTGCCAGTTTGTCTTCACCATTATCAGACACATCAGTGTTCACTGATATACCTGAATGTTCAATTCCAGATGTTCCATATTCACGACTTATAACAGTGCTTTCATCACCAGATTCAGCTCTCTCTGATTCACTGACTTCTGTCTGTATACAAGTCACAGTGTATTTTCCTTCCTTAGGTCTTCCTCTTTTTCTCTTTATCAAACCCTCAACATTTTGAGATTTAAAAATTTCCTATTTTTTTTAACTAGCTTTCGAATAGTTGAAATGTCATTGTCCCCTCTTAATGCTAAAGTGGTATTTAGATACTTTCTAGGCCTTCCTCTTTTCTTTGGCTTGACATTTTCTTGAACACTTTCATGTACAACCTCTTGTTCTTTAACTGAGATTTCAGAATTAGTTGAAATGTCATTGTCCCCTCTTAATTCTTCAGCACTTGGATCTGTTGGCAAACCTGGTGTGGTGATTAGATACTTTCTAGGCCTTCCTCTTTTCTTTGTCTTGACATTTTCTTGAACACTTCTATGTACAACCTTTTCCTGGTAATCAGCCACTATATTCTTGTACTTTCTTGGTCTAACTACCCCCTTTTTCTTTGTATTCATGTTTTTTCCAGGTTCTTCAAAGTTGCCGGTCACACCTGATTCTACATCTGGCATGTCTCTCCTTTGTTTGCCTACTATTTGACTTTCATCTTTTTTTGGTCTTCCTCTTCCTCTCTTTTTCAAAAAACTATTTTTTTCTTTATGTACACTAAAAGATCCTTGTCTCAGATCATCACTTACATTATAAATGATCATATCATTACATGTTTGCACTGAGCTTTCTTTTATTGTATTTTGACTTTCATCATTAGGGTTTACAGGTTCTTCAAAAGTGCCAGTCACACCTGATTCTACATCTGGCATGTCTCTCCTTTGTTTGCCTACTATTTGACTTTCATCTTTTTTTGGTCTTCCTCTTCCTCTCTTTTTTAAAACACCATTTTTTTCTTGATGTACACTAAGAGATCCTTGTCTCAGATCATCACTTACATAGTAAATGCTCATATTATCACATGTTTGCCTTGATCTTTCTTTTATTGTATTTTGATTTTCATCATTAGAGTTAACAAACATAACTTTCCTAGGTCTTCTACTTTTTCTTTTATCATTTTTTCCAGTATCATACTTTTTGGTCATTGAAGAAGTTTTTAAACTGCTTTTTTTAGTTCCATTTCTTTTCAAAACTGAAGCTGCAAACCTTGCAGTCTGCGACTCATTCACCTTTGGTGGCCTTCCTCTTTTACGAACCAATAGGGTTTTAGGTTTGCTAATACTTTCTATTTTAGATTTTGAAATGGTATTAATTTTTAACATTTGATTGAGATTCTTTTTTGCCTCTTCTAGTTTTTGTATATACAATTTTTTAAGAAATTCTTTCTGAACGCCAGCTTGCCAGTTTGACTCATTTGCAGCTGATTTAGATCCATCTTCATCACAAGAATTTCCTGAATCAAAATCAGCCTGTAAACTAACACTTTCAGTGTTTTTAACACGATCATCTATCTTAGTTTCAATACAGATTTCAGTCATGTGCTCACTTGTACCCAAATTTTTTTTTTCATACTGATTATACATTTATTGGTTAGGCATATACACAATCACATTATTTACTTTTTTGTCCTTTCCAGCAGTTTCACCCTTTTTTACAACAGTTGGGGGTCTCAAGGATGTTTTACTCTTCTTAGAATGTTTATTATCTTGGGGATGACATTCAACAAGACTCCCATCTTTTCTCACTGTTAAAACAATGGTTTCATTTTCATTTAACTTGGAAGTCTTATCCAATACAATCTGTGAACTTTCAACATTCTGTGAACTTTGACCTGTATCCTTCACATGAACTTCTTTCCGTCCTTGAATATCTGGTTCTCTGCTCTGAGGAGTTTCTGAAAGATATCCAGTGTGGCTAAGTTCAGGATACGTTTTATTCATATCATAAGGACTCACTAGTGTTTCCAGATGTTTATCAGCAGCAGGAAAATTATCTTTAATTTTATTTTGCCCCACAGTCATCTTAATTTCTTTCCCATCTAAATGAACTACTCTTGTTAATTTATTCCCGCTACGCACAAACCGGTTTGTAGCAGCTCTTGGCTCTATTTTCTCTGCTGTATTCACTTCAATACTATACTCAGATTTGTCATCTGCTGGAGTTGATTTTTCAACCAAATGAACTGGTGTTGATTTTTCAGCTAAATCAACTGGAGTTGATATTTCAGTCAAATTAACTGAAGTTGATTTTCCATCCAAATCAACAGGAGTTGATTTTTCAGCCAAATGAACTGGAGTTGATTTTTCAACCAAATCATCTTGGGTTGATTTTTTAGCCAAATGAATTTCAGTCAAATCAACTGGAGTTGATTTTCCATCCAAATGAACTGGAGTTGATTTTTCTGCCAAATGAACTGGAGTTGATTTTGTAATCAAGCCTGGAATAAATGGTGTTTCCACACTTCTTACATTTTCTTGATCAACTTGATATGAATAATTTATATTATCCTCTTTTCCTCTACCATTTAAGTCAAGGTATATTATTTCAATATCTGCAGGGGTTTTCATTGATGCTCTGGCCTTGTTAACAATAGAATCTTCCTTTTCTTCAGCTTGGTCTTTCTCCGCCATGCTACACGTACTGGAGAAACATTTCTTTGGGGTACTAGACTTATTTATCTTCATAGGAGAATTTCCCAATGAGACACGCTCTTTGATCATGTCATTTTGTGGTTTCAATGGTGATGCCATAGGAGCAACTGCCAGTTTAGCAAAGAATCGATGCCAGTCACTAGCTTTGATAAGATAGTATGTGTTATCCATATCCTTTGCTTTATCCACTGCATGACTATTTTCCATCTCTGGTGTCTTTCCTGCCTCATCAGGCTGTTGAACACTCCCAACTTCATTGTTATCATCAGTAACTATTGATGATGAATTGAAAGATCCGACTTTATCTTCAAACTTTTCACTGCTCTCTCCTGCAGAATCATCCTCATTAGTAAATTCTGTTAAGTTCTTGTCATCTGTGCTTTCATTGGTACAAGGATTTACTGACTCATTAATCACTACACAACTTCCATTTTGATCAGGACTTTGGTTGTTATATCTAGTCTGTGCAAAGTAGGACATCAATTCTTCATCATCAGAGCTTAAGTCAGACTCACACTCAATGCCAGCCATTGCCACATCTATGGTCTGATCTCCAATGTACTAATCCATTGTATCCACACAAAGATGCGATGAAGACAATCAAAATTTGTTCCTGAAAAGAGATGTTGAAAACACATAAATTTGGATAAAAATGTAGATTACATTGTACATATAGTTTATAAAAAAGGGGGGGGCAAGTTGGTCCTGAAGACGCTCACCTGAGAAATATTGCCTTCATTACCAGGTCCAGTGCAAGTTACTGTATTATACTATAGTAGTACTAAATACCCTAATCATGAGATCATTTCAATCCTACAAATCAAACAGTACCTGTGGTAAAAATTTAAAGTCAAACTTTGCTGAGAAATTATGGCCATAAACATTGTCATGAAACTTCAAAATGATTGCTTAAGAAATTAAGATGCTAGAGTGAAAACAGAGTTATGTCTTGCATTTTTAGCTCACCTGAGCACTAAGTGCTCAGGTGAGGTATTGTGATCAGTCTTTGTCCGACGTCCATCGTGCATCGTCAACTTTTGCTTTAAACGACAACTCCTCCTAAACCACTGAGCAGATTTTGATGAAATTTTACAGGAATGATCCTTAGGTGGTACTGAGCAAAAATAGCTAAAATCGTTCCGATCTGCCAACCAAGATGGCCGCAAGAGCTAAAAATAGAAAAATCTTTAAACGACATATCCTCCTAAACCACTAAGCAAATTTTAATAAACCCAATAGGAATGATCACTGGGTGATATTACAAAAATAGCTAAAATCGTTCGGGTTTGCCAACCAAGATGGCCACCAGAGCTAAAATAGAAAATTTTAACCCCTAGCAGATTTTGATAAATTTTACAGGAATGATCCTTAGATGGTACTGAGCAAAAATAGCTAAAATCATTTAGGTCTGCCTACCAAGATGGCCATCAGAACTAAAAATTAATAAAATTTAAATACTATATAATTTATTATGCGTAAATTTTTTCCTTACTTAAACATTTTCTCCCTAGCAGTTGAATTCAGGTGAGCGATTTAGAACCATCATGGCCCTCTTGTTAATAATTAAAGGGCCATAACTCCTGACATAATAAGCCGACATAGGCCATAGTCAAACATAGCCAAGAGATTATGGCTATAAACATTGTCATAAATTTTAAAAATGACTGCTTAAGAAATGAGGATGCTAGAGAGCAAGAAAAGGGTATTCTGGCATTTTTTAATATTAAAAGGGCCATAACTCCTGACCTTATTGGACAATATCAGCTATAATCAAACTTGCCCAAGTGATTATGGTTATAAAAATTTTAAAAAGTTTTAATTAAAAAGGGCCAAACCCCAAGGTCAATATCAGCCATAATCAAACATGGCCAAAACAATTATAGCTATAAACACTGCCATAAAGTTTGAAAATGATTGGTTAAAAAATGAAGATATTAGAATGCAAACAATGTGAAATCTGGCTTTTTTTAATATAAAAAGTGCCATAACTCCTGACCTGAGAGGACAATATCTGCCATAATCAAAATTGGCTGAGAGATTATAGCTCATTATAACATTGTCATAAAAATTGAAGATAATTGCTTAAGTAATGAAGATGGTAGTGTGCAAACAAATTTAAATTGGACATTTTTTAACATAACATGGGCCAAGATGGCCCTGAAGATGCTCACATAAGAAATATTGTCTTCATTGCCTATACAGCTGTAAGAAATAAAAAAGGTAGTGAATACGAATACACATCACAATACAGGGTCACAAATATGAATATTCATTCATTAATGTGAATACACACTGATACAATGCAGAAATAAAAAAATCTTAATTCAGGCTGCACATATTTGACAAGATTCAATGGCTGCAATCTCATCAATCATGACTGGATTTCCAATGATGAATAAAATTATTATTGAAAGAAAATATTTTAACAATCTGTTGATGCTGTTATTAACTTGTAAGACCAGGGGTAGGTAATCACCAGGTTATGGCGTGACTGTCAGGAAAGGGATGTTAGCTGGAGACCTTCAGTAGGGACAGCAACAAATTCATCTAAGATTTTGTACATATGGGATAATCTACTACGGTAATAACTATTAGTGTGTCATTAGCTAAACACTCACAAATGCATCATTGTGTGGACAAGTCTTACTCTGGAAATCACACTGAATGAAGAGTAAATCTAATGTTAATTTCCAAAATTTATGGTACTTACAATAAGATATATTTAATGCTTAAATACATTAATTCTTTAACTACAGTAGAACTTCGCCAAATCGAACATTATTAAACCGAATTCCTCACCATTTTTAAGTTTATTTTTCAGTCCTGATTTCTTCCCTTCTAATTTTAACTAAAAATAAAATGATTAATCCGAATTTTTTCGCTAGTTCGGTTTTTTAGCTATTTCAAAGTAAAAATCCCGGTCCCAAGGTTGCAATTACATTTTTCAATTTTAATTTCGAAGTCAAATTTAATTCATTTTCATGAACTAATTATCGTCCTTATTATCAATCGTATCTAGGTCAGTAACCAAGTTTATTTTAAAGGCACCTGGAATGATGGCTCAGGCAAGTTTTTCACACCTTTTTTTCGAGATTGGGTTTGGCAATGTATGTCCCACCAGAAATGTTGATTATTGCTAATCGATGTCTGACTGGTTGCATAATATGCACGTGCCAGAAGATAAACCCAGGTGTCAGATCTTTAGTACATTCCATATCATCGCGTTCGTCACCTGAAGCAGCAGATCGACGGTTAAAATATGTGTCATTGTTTGAAATGGTAGAATGATAATGTTCATCAGCAGCACCTAAGTATATCATGTTATATTTTCATTACTTTTCAGAACTTGCAAATAGTATATATGTACACCTAATAGGTGGTTTTCACAGCATAACGATTTCCACAATATGCACCGGTAATGAAAACGCAGGCATGCATGCTCACAAACTGAAATTACCATCGGATTTTTATTCCGAATAATCTTTATTTCGAAGTTTTCAGCTTGGTCCCATGGACTTCGATTTAACGAGGTCCTACTGTATTTCATTTTCAATAATTAGTATGTCATAGTTTTATATTCATGGTTATAAAATAATAATGTTGCTTTCCTTGCCAGAAAATATAAATATAAAAAAAAAAAAAAAAACAGTATTAGACTACATATCCAATTAAACCTATCAATCACATGGTAGATCAGATCCATAATTAAAATTTAAACTAAGTTAAACATTTATGTGATACTGCATGACTGAAATGTAACAGTGTCAATACATTTCTCTTCTTTACTTACAATAATACTTTGTACTCACAGAAGTGGGAAAGGAGGGGTGTCCTGCCACATACAGTGTGCCATAATCACATTTAAACAGAAAGTGCCGAAGAATTCACATTAGAAATTAAATGTTACAAATATGGAACCATGCCAAATGTCACACTGAGAAAAATAATATCCCAGTCACAGACTAAATCATTCAAACATCTCAATTTCGGCATCCGTTTTAAGTTTACACATACACAAAATATTATCTTTCGGATCCTATTTCAGTAGCTTTTCTCTTATCAGTTTCCACTGGTTAAAAGGATCACTGGGACCAGATTCTATATATACAAGATCACCCCCTCCCCAATTTCTTTTTTCATATGAATGAACATTTGTCTAAGCAAGATCATCCTTCTTTAAAATGAACCTAAAGGTTCCTCCAAAAATGAACTTCTTTTCATGAAGACTTGAGACGCATGACTCACAAATCAAACAATTCAAAAGCTTCTCAAGTTCGTTTATTTGCAGATGACACTGCCGTTTACCTAGCTATAAACAACAAGCAGGACTGTATTACACTTCAGAAAGACCTCGACAAGCTGGTGCAGTGGGAAAAGAAATGGGAAATGGAATTTAATCCCAGTAAATGCATTGTTTTAAATATTACTAAAAAGAAGAAAGCACTTTCCTTTGATTACAGATTACATGGACAAGCTTTAGAAACAGTGGATAATGCCAAATACTTAGGAGTTACAATATCAAAAGATCTCTCTTGGAATAAACATATTGACAACATTACTTCTTCTGCTAATAAAACTCTTGGTTTCCTCCACAGAAACATCCAGACAAAGAATAAGGAAGTTAGAGAAGCAGCTTACAAAACATTGGTTAGACCTCAAGTAGAATATGCCTCTACAGTCTGGAGTCCTCATACACAGACATATATAGATAAAATAGAAAAAGTACAACGCAGAGCAGTCCGATGGGTTAATAATAACTATTCTTATTACGACAGTGTCACCAGCATGCAGAAGGAACTTGACTGGCAAACCCTTCAGTAGACGTGATGTCACCAGACTTCTTATGTTTTACAAAATAGTAAATAACCTTGTTGCTGTCCCATTACCTGCATATCTTGAAAGACCAGCGAGGATATCCCGCCACTTACACTCTTTATCTTACAGGCAAATTCATACTCCAGCTAGCTACTTTAAATATTCCTTTTTTCCTTATACAGTGATACTTTGGAACAGCTTACCAGAAAATATAGTCTCACAAAATGATCTTTTAGCATTTAAACAAAAGCTCCTCTCGTTTCAGATAGTAGACCGTCCCTGAATCAACAAAAAGATGTTTTTACCAGATCTTAAACCTAACATATTCACCTTTTTTTCAGAAAATTTTCTCACCCTAACAAAATTTTTATTTTAACAGTTTTATCCTTGCACAGACGCGCACCTGCCAGTAATACCCGAAAGGGGAGTTTGTGCAGTATATATAGATAGATAGATAGCATCAAGAAAAGAAGGATAAATATCTAATGAAAAGGAGCTTGGGGAAAACTTTTGGCAAAGGAACCATTATAATGTAATAGATAAACACGACCAAACTACTCTCAAAAATCAGTTTTCATTGTGGCATTTTTCATACTTACAAAAGGGAAAAAACGAACAAGCTATCATTAATGTAAATTTCATTTGTTTAAATTTTCTGTTTCTGAAATCTGTGATAGATTTATGTCAACACCGTTTTGACCTAATTTTCTATGAAAGGGGGATAAATCATTATTTACTTCCGGTAGGGAAAAGCTGAACGAATATAAACCAGCTGTATTACAATTCAAAGTATATACTGAATAAGCTAATCATCTTACATTGATATTGATTAATAATGTTAGATGACACAGAATTATTTTTAAATAAACTGTTACTCGTGATTAAAAAAACGTTTGCCTTTTATATTCAAGTGAACGATGTTCGGATGATGACGGGAATTTCGGATAGTTTTGATTCAGTGCATCACCGCACCGGAAAATTCATGCAAACATTACAATTCAAGAACGCATTTTACTGAAAAACAAATACCAAATAGATACTTTAAAGATTAAACATTGCATATTATATATTATGTAATATTAGTGATTTTCTCTCTCTCTCTATCATTATGTATTCATGTTTTTTTTTTCAGATCAGTAATAATTCCTTTTTAGAGATCCACACCTATCTACTACGGACTCATGACACAGTACAATGGGTCCGGTACTAGTCCGTTCCTATAAGAAGGGTATGATGTGATGTACACTAAAATATAATGTGGAAAGATATGATACTGATCTCTACAGCAATGCAACACCACAACAGCATGACGCGACTTGATAACAGGAGGTCGGTTCAAAAAGGCCTGAATCCATAGAGGCCTATACCAAAAAGGACCAGCCAAGAAACGCCCACTTTTAAAGTGTACCAGAAAGGCCTGGTAAATCGGGTCATGAAGGCCCGATATAGCCCGGTCATATGGATGGTGCAATAATACATAATAAACATTATCAAATTTGTTCCTTTCTTTCTTTTTCCTGTCCAGAGTAATTATAATTTTGCTTATTATTCCTTTTAAGTAGCATGTCGCTTGAGGGGGTGTATACGTACTGTGCTCTCTTTTAGTAATCTGCTTCTGAAGGTGGTGTTGCATACTGTAGGAATTCACTAATTATGTTAATTTCTTGACTGTTAATTCAAATGCAATAAACAGTCTACAAACAGTTGTTTACTTTTCTTAATTAGCAGATGATTAGATGCAGCATTTGCGCATGAAATTTGTCTAAAGTTTAAACTTATTTATTTTTACATTGATTATGAAATAAATTCTGACAACTTATATAAATTACTCTCAATGGCACAGATGGCGGGGTATGTGGTCATTATTGTGGGGAAAAACTGGAGAACCTGGAGAAAACCCATGTGTCTGAACTGTACCCTCTCACATACGTGACCAGGAATCGAACCCAGGAGGCACTTGTGAGAAGCGAAGCATGTTACTAATATGCATCAGGCACCCATTTGTGAATTGGCTTTAATTAATGCCAAAAGATTAATTAATTTTGTTTTATCTTGTAGTTAATGATTGTTTAGATAAATGTTAAAAAAAATTTAAAGATAAAGTTCGGAAAAGGTGTTTGTTTAAATTGATTTATATAATTATGAGAAGTATTATGGTATAGTATGTAAGCTGAGCTAAATAAGAGTGTTTTAGTTGTAAATGTATATTAAATTAATGTTATTAAAATGATACAGGAATGCTAAATATATTGACTTTATATCTATAATTATCATTTATGAGAAGGCATCGGAGGAGAGGTCCTGTATTATATTATAAAATTATGCAACATATTTGTTTTCATTTCAGCTAAATGGAATGCTGTGCGAGAAGTTTTCCCCGGTGTTGAATGGCTGTGCCTTTCACTGGTCCAAGGCCCTGTTGCAACATATCCAGGCACTGGGACTAATGGATACCTACATGATGTGGACACTGGTAGGATGCTGTTGGCCCTACAGTTCCTCCCAGCAGCACATATTCAGCAGTTGTTCTTGATGTTGTCTGAGAGGGCAACGACTCCTGTGACCAGGGATTTCGTAAGACTACGTCCGTTGGCAGTGGCTTGAAATACCATCTTCAACATCCAGGACTGGTCGGTTTACAGACATATCGTCAACATAGAAAGTAATTACCTTAAATAAGATTAATTAAATTATCTTATGTAATAAAACAATGATGTTGTTCATACCACCCATTTTATTCCGACACACACTGAAATTATAATGAAGCTGTAAAAGGTAATTATATCTACGTTAGATGTGATTTACTTGTTAATAATATCAAATATGCAGTTTTATAAGCAACTTTTTAGCTCAACTGAACACATAGTGCTCATGTGAGCTTTTAGGATCAATAGCTGTCCGTCCGTCCTTCTGTCCATCGTCTACAATTGTTTCAAACTTCTTCTCCTCCGAAACCATGGGGCCAGATTTGATGAAAATTGCCTGTGATGTTCCTTGCATGAAGCTCTACCAAAGTTGTTCAGATGGTTCTGGTCCATTGCATATCTGGGTCACAGGAGCTAAAAATAGATTTTTAAATTGAAATTTTTAAAATCTTCTCCGAAATTGCAAGGCCTAGAGCTTAGATATTTGGTGTGTGGTATTGTCTTATGGACCTCTACCAAGTTTGTTCAAATCATGGCCCTTGGGTCAAAACTGGCCCAGCCCCAGCCGTTACTTGTTTTACATAGAGTATATAGGAAATCTAGAAAAATCTCCTTGTCAGAAACCACAAGGCCTGGAGTTTAGATATTTAGTGTACATGGCCTAATGAACCACTACCAAGTTTGTTAAATCATGCCCTGGGGTCAAAAGTGGTTGCCTTAGGGATCACTTGATTTTACAATGATTTACAAAACACTCAAAAGATCTTCTCAGAAACCAGAAAGCCTATGATGATTACTAGGTCTGTTTAAATCATGTTCCTGGTGTCAAATTTGACCCCACCCCAGGGGTCACTTGATTTGATATAGACTTATTAGAGCTATGACCTTCAAAATTTGGATGGCAGGTACAGTTTTTGTGTGGAATTTAAATGGTCTTGCTGTACTTCTGCATGGATTATGTATTCAATATGACTCATAATACAATAAATGGCAATGAAGGCAATGTTTCTCAGGTGAGCGATTCAGGGCCATTAGGACATCTGTGAGCGGGTTCATCTTCTACTGACTGGTCCTCTTCTACACCTTAAAGCAGAGCTCGTCAAGATTGCCCTTGAGATGGCCGATTTGGACATGGGGAGCGCTGGCAGATCTGCACATCTGGAGAAGAGTCTTCAAACATACTGGGACAGATATGCCAATTCTATTATGAGCTGCTGTGCATTCTTGCAGAAGGTGGGGCAACTTTATGGTGTCTGCCCGAGTCAGTGCTAGTGTCATTTTCGTAAATTTACATTTTTGATAGTTTAAATATTTGTTAAAATAATTAAAAATCATTATATTTCAATTTTTGAAAGTTACAACATTTAATACAATTCCTAAAATAATTTTTTTTTTGTAACATTCATTAAAACAATTCATTTTTTATCAGTAATATTAATCTTTTTCCACCATTTTCATGATTTTTTATTTATAATTTAACGTAAATACCTTAAAACTGATATGAATTAAAATGATTTTTTTCACAAGTTCTTTTGGTTGTTTTTGTAAATTCAAAACAATAACTGCGCCATCATCGGGTCCCAAGCCCTGATTGACAAAACAGGAGGGTTGTTTGAATTTGTAACTATCACCACTAAATTCACAATTTTGATAATATTTTTTATTATTATTTTTAATAATAATTAGTAATAAGTTATTAAATATTCACATCAATAATAATGAGGCCTTTATGGTACGGGCCTTTCTGGACCAGGCTGTTTCGGTCTTGAGCCTTTTTGGTATAGAGCCTTTATGGTCCTCCTGACCCTAATCTGATGTGACACTAAAATATGATGCAGAAAGGTATGATAGATCTCTACAGCAGTGCAACACCACAACAGCATGATGTTACTTGACAACAGTATGATAAGAAATCATGACAGTATGATGGACATTAAAACTGTTGTGTCTTAGGTCTGTAAATCGACTTACAAGAAAAGTTAATTAAAGCACATATTGTTCTGTCATGCATCATATCATTATACTGTTGTGATGTCGTATCATACTGTTGTGATATATCTATGTGTACTGCTTTAGCCTCGTGAAGAGCATGCTTAGTAAGCAGGGTGGCATACTACAAGTGTAAAGTAAAAGTAAAACTGAAAAAATTTTTTTCCATATAATAAGACTTGACTATTGACTTGACTATTTGAGTTTGCCTTTGCTTCAACAGTATTTCAGTCATATAGTGACGTCCAGCTACCGTAATTACAGGTGGAGGAAGACCCCAAATGCATGGAGGCATCCGAGTAGAACAACCGCTCTACCGCAAGCCAGCTGGAAGGCTTCCTCACATGAAAATCCGAATGATCGTGAACCCACGCGGTGAGGGGCTGAGTGAGTGTTAAAGTCAGTGACTTTACCCTCTTGGCCACAGAGCCCCCCCCCCCTCCTACAATAAGAGCTAGTGTAAAGTAATGAAGGTTGAAAGTTAAAAACAGCAGTGCTGTACAAGATATAAGAAAAAAAGTTAAAATAACAGTATGGGTGTTGGTGTCTGTTTGAATGGCTCGATAACAGACAGGGTTACAATTTGTTCAGGTAATCTGTTCTACAGAGTGGTAGTGAGTGGGAAAGAGTGTTTTAAGAAGATCTGACATGTGGTTGATGGAGACTATGACTATGACTTGACAGTCAAAATGGATATTTTTTGTGTCAAAGGCAATCCTGCTCATTATAGAGAAACAGTCTGTATTATGGCTTTTTTATGCCCTCTAGATCTGTGATCAGGGGCATACTGTTTTTGCCCTGTATGTTTGTTGGTTTGTCAGCAATTTTAACATTGGCCATAATTCTATCTGGTCCAAGTTTGGAATTATCTCCCCTTTTTAATTCTTTTTCATCCAGAGCATAACTCATAAACTATGTATACAAGGTATTGACTTGTAGATGGTGAGACTGGGAAATGCAATAACCAAGAACTGTAACTCTACATGGACCAGTTTTTGAAACATCTCCCTTTATTTAATTTTATTTATTTGAATTTCTGTCCATAAAATAATTTATTATGCCCCCCTTCGAAGAAGAGGGGGCATATTGTTTGCATATGTCGGTCTGTCGATTAGTCAGCCCGTTGGTAGACCACTTGGTTTCCTAATTAATTTCACTTCAATTACTAAAGAATGCTTGGTTCCACATTCCTCAAACTTCATTGGGTGATTGGTCATGACTATAAGATGACCCCTATTGATTTTGGGGTCACTTGGTCAAAGGTCAAGGTCACAGTGACCTTGAATGTGATAATCGTTTCCAATCAATAACTGGAGAACGCTTGGGCCCACATTCCTCAAACTTCATAGGATAATTGATCATGGCTAGTAGATGACCCCTATTGATTTGGGGGTCACTTGGTCAAAGGTCAAGGTCACAGTGACCTCGATAGTAGAGGGGCCTATGTGTCGTTCCAACAACTCTTGTTTACTATAAAATTGAAAACTATACAAGGTGTTGACTTGAAACTTCATATACAGGTAGATGACTACTTGGAATAAAGCAGTGACTGAGAACCAAGTCTGATTTTTGATTATCTCCTTTACTTTTTTATAAAAAAAAAATTTGAGATCGAAACTCATAAAGGACTTAACATAATATGATAGCAAGTAGGAGCATTGCAGTAACCAAGAACCATAACTCTGCCTGGTCTGATTTTCTGATTATCTCCCTTTATTCTATATATCAATTTTTGTCAAGAACATAACTCCTGTTCTATTCGAGGTATTGATTCGAAATTTAAAATATGAATAGATAGTGAGTAGCAGAAGTGTAATGATTATGAAACAGAACTCTGTCTGGTTGTATCTTTTTAAAATTGGCTCCCTTTAGTTTTTAATGATTTTTTTTCTTGAGCATTACTCCATTACTATATTGAGTAAAGTCTAAATATGATATTTAACATACTTAAGCATAAAAAAAAGTCATGTTTCTGGTTACAGGCTTGGAGTAAAGTGGGTCAGTCAGTTGGCTTTTTTACTTTTTTTTTTTTGGAAAGCTTAGATCTAATGTGGAAAATGTATCATGCTGCATGTCAATATACCAATTACTGTATTTTGCGATTTCAGACAGCTTTACAGAAAAAAAATCTTTCTCGGTTGTTCTTAACGTCATTCAATTCAATTCGGTTGTCTGTACATGTACAGAGTATGTTACTTAGATAGCACATGCTGGGTGCAGATGAAAAATTAATAAAAATGGTGGAGTCAGTCACCTGTGTTGTTTTATCCAGTCAACACACATTCTTAAGCTTCCTAATTATGAATAAATGTGGAATACTGGGATGGAATCAGTTACAATATCTGTTTACACGCTCTATACCGACTTGCGTTTTAACTGCAGTGAGAAACTGTCGTATTCGGGTGAAAGTAGAGATGATTGCGCAATTAATCTGAATAATGTCTATTATGAATACAAGTATATTTAAAGTGTGCCGAGGATCCCCCAAATTAACTATTGTTACGACCCACTTTAAATAGACTTGTTTGTATCGTTTCAGACATAGTTTATAATTTTGATTATTTACAAAATTTAGCTGAAATTCATAACGTATCTGTAATCTCAAAATGGCTGTCTCCAAAGCTACCATTAGTAACCTTTTTTTTTTGTCTCAACCTTGAAAAAAAAAATGGGTCGGGGGGGGGGGGGGGGGTAAAATAATGGGTCAGTCGAATAATTTTAGTTTCTGTCAAAAGTTAAGTCACCAATGAAGGTGATGAATACCTCTGCCACACTGCCTTGACTTAACAGCGGGATGGGATGCAGTGGGACAGGAAAGGACCTTGGGAAAACTTTTTTTTACCATTTAAGTGTCCAACTGTGACACAAAATCCTGTTCTGTATGCATGTCCAGATTCATATTTTTAGCTCACTTAAATACAGTGTGTTCAAGTTAGCTAATGTGACCAGCCAAAGATATATTTTTTTCCAGATTATTTACTTGATTTGAAACAAATCTATATAACCTTGGATATTGATAGCTTGTTCAAAATATTACCTGCATTCTAAACTGCAGGGGACTGAAGGTGCTGTGGTCAAGTGGTATGAAACAGGACTGTAAATCAGATGGTTCTGATTTCATACTTTGTTAGTGGCAATAATCATTCATAAATTTTCAAGGTGCAAAGTACTGGTCCAACCCTGAAATGATAGATGATTGGTATACCCTTTAGCTGTTGTTTCCCAAAGGACATAACAGAAAGCACTTCAACAAAAAATATTTTTTGTGAAGCCGGTGAGGTGGGTTTTGTTGTTTGTTAAATACAAGGATATTATATCATATTTTAATACTTGATGCCTGTGTCTCTGTGTGTCTTTGGTTTAAATCCACTACATAAAATTTGAAATGGTTCAGTGATCCAGTGGTATTGTACAGGACTATTGATCCTGAGGCAGTGGGTTTGAACCCCACTCGGGGTAAGGATATTTCATGGCCCTTTTAGATGCAAAGTACTGGTCCATCCCAGGAACTTTTAAGGGTGCTTAGTATAAGTTATAAGGACTTATTTCCCAATGGACATAAAAGTAAAGACGTTAAATCAAAAACAAATATATCTCCCACAAATTTTCAATGGCTTATGGGTCTGAACATATATTGCTGCCCATTAAAAAAAAAATTCTATCATCTTATAATAAGGTGATTGACTTTTTTTAAATGGGCAGCAACATACTGGGTACCTTTGGGTCTGAAAAGAAGGCAGAAGGAACTGTATGAAAAGGAACTTTATTTTCCAGTGTCCTGGCAGACTATTACAATATATACATTATAATGCAATAAAGCAAAATTCATAAAATAGGAATAACAAAGTTTAGTAGAATATTTACACTTATTTAGATGAATAATCAAATAACATAAAAATGGTTAAATGAATCAAACAGTATTTAGAAAATAAAACCTAATGTTCATTTTTATTTTACAAAGGTAAATCATAGGTCAGATATTTATGACTATTGTACATTTTTTTATGCCCCCGTCATGAAATGGCGATAAATGATGAAAAGGGATAGTGTTGCAATGTCTGTGTGTGTTAGTGTGTGTGTGTGCAAGAATTTGTATCCCAGCTTAAACTTTATGTATGGTCGCTTTTTAATAACTTTGCGCAATTAACAAGCTTGAAAACTAGCTTGAAGGTCAAGGTCACTGCACTCAGTTGACTTTAAATCTTGTCCCAGCTGTAACTTTGGTCTTGTTGGTTGTTTTTCAAATAACTTAGCCAAAGTGATCCTTAGGACAAGACGATGTGTCACGAACAAGAACCAGGTTGCTAGCTTGAAAGTCAACGTCACAGCACTCAGTTGACCTTGAAATCTTGCCCCAGCAGTAACTTTGTTATGTATAGTGGTGTTTTGAAATAACTTGGCGGGGCCTCTGTGGCTCCGTCGCTGACTTTAACACTCACTCAGCCCCTCTCAGTGGGTTCGAATTCCGGCAGGGCCATTCGGATTTTCATGTGAGGAAGCCTTCCAGCTGGCTTGCGGTAGGTTGGTGGTTCTACCCAGATGCCTCCGTGCACTAAGGGTCTTCCTCCACCTGTAATTAGCTGGATGTTACTATATGACTGAAATACTGTCAAATCGACGGTAAACTCAAATAGTCAAGTCAAGTTAAATAACTTGGCATAAGTAATCCTTAGGACAAGATTGTGTGTTGCAATAAGAACCAGGTCGCTAGCTTGAAGGTCAAGGTCACAGCACTTGGTTGACCTTAAAATGGTGTCCAGGCTTTAACTTTGTTGTGATTGGTTGTGTTTTGAAATAACTTGGCACAAGTGATCCTGAGGACAAGACAATGTGTCACAAACAAGAACAAGGTCCCTAGCTTGAAGGTGAAGGTCACAGCACTTGGTTGACCTTAAAATCGTGTCCCGGCTTTAACTTTGTTGTGAATGGTTGTGTTTTGAAATAACTTGGATCAAACGAGAACCAAGTTGCTAGCTTCAAGGTCAAGGTCACAGCAGTTGAGTTAGAAATTTGTGAAAGCAGTCCTGTTTAAGCTGCATCTTTTGTGTGTATAGTCATGTTTTGAAATAACTTGGCAAAAGGGATCCTAGGATAAAATCACATCACTTGGTTTAGGTCAGGCTCACAGCACTCATTTGATCTTAAAATCATCCTTTATATTTCCAATTTTTCAGCATATTCACTGACAAAAATAGCATGTAATAAACAAAATGGCGGGGGCATCCGTGTCCTATGAACACATTTCCAGTTGTTGTTTTTTTTGTTGCAAGAATGTAAGAATAAAATGTTTTTAATAGGGAAATAATTTTTGATAAATTCTGAAATGACATTATTCACTTCTTAATATTTATCCTACAAAATCAATTTATTAAACATGATTTATATTTAATGACACAAAGATATATTCACCCATGAAATTGCATTTAATATTAAATCAGTGAAATAATGATGTCATCAGCAATGACTTCACAGTGCAGGCTTTTACCTTGTGAGTCAAGAAATTTTACAATTCCTGAACTGAAAATAAATGTACTTCAAATTCATGGGATTTTCCATTTCCAATCTGAAAGTACATGATAAAGATATGCAGTACTTCAGTCAATAGTGTCTTTTATGAACAGAATTCTTACTTAAGATACATAAAACGATGATTCACACAAAGTGTTTAGACTGTTTGTCTCTATTTCATCTCATTCACTGTCACTTTATCTGAATATCCTGCCACAAACAGCCTCCTGTTGCTGCAGTCAAAACTCAGGACCATAATGTTCTGTACACCAGCAGACTGTGGTACCACTTCCCCCAGGGGCTGTCCCCTCTCTGTCACTTGGACCACATTTCCAGATTTATACCCCCCTACAAACACACTGCCACAGCTGTCAACACATACTGACATACAATCATGCAGACCCAGACCTTTGTACCTGAATATCTCCTGACCTGACATGTCTACACCTACCAGACCAAGCTTCCCATCAGCAATATAGAGAGCATCTCCTGACTGACTGAATGTGATGTTACATGTGGATGACAGTCCAAGATTTCCTGATTTAATCAGTGAGCCTGACAGTGTGTAGAACAGTACATCATCTTTAGTAGTTGGACACACAGAGCTTGTTGTCCCAGTAGGAGATACCATAGCAGTAATGATTCAGCTGGATGGATCTAGTGAGGGTCATTTTGTGAGGACCAAGGGATACAAACTGTATTGTTCTGTTGTCCAAACATACTGCTGCCTCCTGCAGACTGATACAGCACACACCATTAGGGTAGGTAGGTAGATCACAGTAGTCTGTGACGGTGGTGGTGTCCAGGAGCTTCAGCTTCATGTTGAAGTGATCTGACAGTAGGAGGGAGCCATCAGGCAGGAGACAGGAACTTGCAATATAACATTCCCTTCTGTCCTCCTTGATCCTGATATTGATGTCTTGTTTCTGTCCAGCCTTGTACAGTGTTGGTGACTGAGTTGAGGTAACCACAGGCTGATGTTTAATTTGTTGTGTTTTCTCTTGTAATGGTTTGCCAACAACAGACCCAAGGGTCTGATAACCAGTTAGGTACTGTTCAATCTGTCTGTCAATATTAAACTGAGGAAACTGATGCTTGGTAATGTCTTGTATTTCTTGATAAAGTTGATCAGCAACAGTTATGATTTTCTTGCTTGTTTTAATATTGACAAACAACTGGGATGTATTTTCATCATGGCCATCAATTTTTTTTTGACATATGTGGACATCTGTCATCACCTCATTACAGTTGGCAGTGTTCTGTTTAAGTTTATCCTCCTCTTCCTTAAATTTATTTACCAACCTTTTCTTTTCTGCCTTCCCCAGATTTCTAATAATGGCCACAAGTGTCTCTACATAGGAATCTACAGCTGACAACTGTTTCTCCCTCTCAGTCTGCAGTGTTTCTGTTTGTTTGTCCCTCAGCCTCCCTCCCTCTGTCAGTCGGTCCTTCACTCTGTCCAGTGCCATCTTTGCTTGTTGTAACTCCCTTTGCTTGAAAAGTTGTCCCACTTCATTGGGAATGTACAGAACTGTCTTACAAGACCTGTTTGGAATAAATTTAAAAAAATAAATGTCCTAGAAGTCGGTAAGAAACACTTAGTCTGTTAAATATACTGTTAAATGTAAATGAAAAACTTACTGTTTTAAAAATAAATGAGTGATTGTTTACTGTTTTAAAAATAAATGAGTGATTGTTTAATGAAATTCTCAAATATAAAGAACAGAATCAAAAACTATGAACAGTATCAGTTGCTAAGTTAAAAAAAGTTTAACTCTGAATCACAAAATGCCAAGAAGGAGACATGCAAGAACAAATTATATATTTAAATGGGGATAGAGGTACAATTCAAGAGATTAGATTGATACAAATTAAGGCCTGCTCAATTAAACAGCAGTTTACACAATTGTGTTAGACATTCAAAGATATCACCCATTTGTACATGTAAAAGTCACAAGTACATTTTTCTTTAGATTTAATATTTTTCAATGATATTATTGTTGTTTAAACTTATGTAAAATTGTTGATATATAAATAAGACATGGCTGTCAGGATGATAGTGGATATCATCCATGGCACAGCAATGTGTTATTTATCTTATTCTATGGAAACAATCTGGAATATCAGCTAGTTACATGGTCTGAGAAAAGAACAAAAAGTAATACAAATCACCAGTTTTCCAACAATTTAATTATACTCAGGGCAATGAAAAGAATCAGCAAACAACTATACAACTATTGTAACAAAAGAGAATAAATGCTTGACATACACACAAACTGGTTAAAATATGTACTTTGTAGTGGAGTTTATACTGAAATACTGGTTACACAATTATGTAACAGTTACATGCTCTTGGGTAAATTGTTTAAAATTATAAACAATGAAATATTCTGTCAATGTGATAATAAAACAGAACAACTTGTAGGTCTAAATGGGAAGTTTACATTTCTTTATGATAGTTCCTGGATTGGACTAGTACTTAGCACCTGGGTTGTTAAAGAAAACCATTTCCTCTATCAGGTTTCAAACCTACATCCAGATCTACAATCATATGTACATTAGAATTTAACCATGGCGTAATTGAAGGTTGAAGTTTTAATGGCAGCACTGTTCACTTTATAATGATAAACATCAATTTCTTTGACCATTAGTAGAATCTTTTTTACCTTTCTCTCTGATATGGTTGTAACAGTAATTTTATTACTTATTTTGCATGTTCATTTACCCTGCTGGAGTCAAGTATGTAAACCCCTTCGCAACTCTATATGTCAGAATGTTATTAGAAGTGCACTGTGTAAATTCTAACAGTGTTACATGGACCCAAATGAAGACACTCTTGCTGCTGTAACAATTTACTGCAAGTATACAAGTTGTAACAGAAATGACATCTGAGTTTTGACAGGTTTTCCTGTTATAAGATTGTCTTTAAGCATATTACAGACCAATGAGGGATACTTTGATACATTTATAAATGCATGGTAGAAAAATACATTTTGAAGTAACTATATGTATATAACATGATTCATATAATCCTTGAAGATATAACTATAGGAAATTTAAAAATGACATTAAACATTAATGCAGTATAGGCTTATCTTACCGGTGTTCATTAAAAGCGCAAGTGCTACAACAAACATCATCGTGGTCCTTGCAGTATGTGTCCACTAACTTGGTGGGATGTTTTTGACATCTCTCTGTAGGCAACAACACTTGACTTGTGTCCTGGGAGGGCTTTTGAAGGGTGTGGTCATCGTTGATTGCATTGTGGTGATCCAAACATACTGTACAGAAATGTTTATTGCATTCTACACAAAACCTCTCCGATTCCCTCTCCTTTTTCTTCTTATAACAGGTTGAGCACTTGTAATCTATCACTTCTGCTGAAGCTTTTTTGTATAAAGAAGCCATGTTTGTCCTCTAGCTTAAAATCACAACATTAATAATGGGCCTTAATAATGTTCTAGTTTAATTCTAAGAAGTAAGGAGGTATTTACTTCCTGGTTTGTTTTCCAAAAGTAAACAAAGGGGAGTAACTTCTGTAGGGTTCCTTTTTAAGACCAGGAAGAGTTGTAGATCATAATGCCCCAAAGACTTGTCTTGTACGTTTGTCCATATGACCAAAACTTCTCCGATCATTAACTGGAAAACCGCAGGGTTTGTGAAATCTGGTAGGACATTGGCCATGACCAGTAGATGAACCCTATTCATTTTGAGATCATTAGGTCAAAGGTCATTGTCACTGTGTACATTAGTATGAAATCCTTGTCCGATCCTTAACTGAGAACCGCAGGGCCTGGGTTTGTGAAACCTGGTAGGACATTGGCCATGACCAGTAGATTAACCCTTTTCATTTTGAGGTCAAAGGTCAAGGTCATTGTGTACATTAATATGAAATCCTTGTCTGATCATTAACTGGAGAACCACAGGGTCCAGATTTCTCAAACTTCATAGGGTGATTGATCTTGACTAGTAGATGACCCCTATTGATTTGGGGGTCACTTGGTCAAAGGTCAAGGTCACATTGACCTCGATAGTAGTGTGGGGAGTGTAGAGGAGCATATGTGTTGTTCCAACAACTCTTATTTACTATAAACTTGAAAACTATACAAGGTGTTGACTTGAAACTTCATATACAAGTTGATGACTACTAGGAATAGTGCAGTGACTGTGAACCAAGTCTGGTTTTTGATTATCTCCTTTACTTTTTTATAAAAAAAAATTTGGGATCAAAACTCATAAAGAACTAAACATAATATGATAGCAAGTAGGAGTAGTGCACTAACCAAGAGCCATAACTCTGCCTGGTCTGATTTTCTGATTATCTCCCTTTATTATATATATCAATTTTTGTCAAGAATATAACTCCTCAACTATTCAAGGTATTGATTCGAAATTTAAAATATGAATAGATAGTGAGTAGCAGAAGTGTAATGATTATGAAACAGAACTCTGTCTGGTTGTATCTTTTTAAATTAGCTCCCTTTAGTTTTTAATGATTTTTTTTCTTGAGCATTACTATATGGAGTAAAGTCTGTTATATTTAACATACTTAAGGGTAAAAAAAAAGTCTTGTGTCTTGTTGCAGGCTTGGAAGAAAGTGAGTCAGTCGGTCGGCTTTTTTACTTTTTTTAGCAAAGCTCAGGGTGAGCTATTGTGATCCCGTGAGTGTCCATCGTCCGTGCGGCGTGCGGTGTCAACAATTTTTAGTGTTTACACTCTATCACCTTTATTTCTTAAGCAATCATTTTCAAACTTTAAGACAATGTTTATTACCATAATGTATCGATTGAGTTCGATTATGGCTGAGCTCCGTCAATTAGGTCAGGAGTTATGCCCCTTTTAATATTCATAAAAATGCCATATTTCACGTTTACACTCTAGCATCTTCATCTTTTGAGCAATCATCTTCAAACTTTATGGCAATTCTTATGACCATAAGGTCTCGATTGACTTCGATTATGGCTAAGATCCGTCAATCAGGTCAGGAGTTATGCCCCTTTTAATATAAAAAAATGCAAGATTTCTCTTTGTTTAAACTCTAGCATCTGCATCTTTTGAGCAATCATCTTCAAACTTTATGGCAATGCTTATGACCATTATGTCTCAATTGAGTTTGAATATGGCTGAGATCGGTCAATTAGGTCAAGAGTTAAGCCCCTTTTAATATAAAAAAATGCCAGATTTCACTTTGTTTACACTCTAGCATCTTCATCTTTTAAGCAATCATCTTCAAACTTTATGACAATGTTTATGACCATAATGTCTTGATTGAGTTCGATTAAAGCTGAGATCTGTTGATTAGGTCAGAAGTTAAGCCCCTTTTAATATAAAAAAATGCCAGATTTGATTTTATTTACACTCTTGCATCTTCATCTTTTGAGCAATCTTCTTCAGACTTTATGCCAATGCTTATGACCATAATGTCTCGATTGAGTTCGATTAAAGCTGAGATCTGTTGATTAGGTCAGAAGTTATGCCCCTTTAAATATAAAAAATGCCAGATTTTACTTTGATCACACTCTAGCATCTTCATTTTTTTAGCAATCTTTTTTAACTTTAAGACAATGTTTATGCCCATAATCTCGCAATTGGGTTCAATTATAACTGATATTGGCCAGATTCACTTTTACACTCTAGCATCTTTATTTCTTAAGCAATCATCTTTCTCAGGTGAGCGATCAAGGGCCATCTTGGCCCTCTTGTTTTATTTGGAAAGCTTATATCTAATGTGGAAAATGTATCATGCTGCATGTAAATTTACCTTTTATCTATATTTTGCGATTTCAGACAGCTTTACAGAAAAAAATCTTCTATGTTGTTCTAAACGTCAGTCCATTCAACTCTGTTGTCTGTACATGTACAGAATATGTTACTTAGAAAGCATGTGCTGGGTGCTGATGAAAAATTAATATAAAAGGTGGAGTCAGTCACCTGTGTTGTTTTATCCAATCAACACACATTCTTAAGCTTCCTAATTATGAATTAAATGTGGAATACTCGGATGGAACAGTTACAATACGTGTTTACATTTTACACGCTCTCTACTGACTTGCTTTTTATCTGCGGTGAGAAACTGTCGTTTTCGGGTGAAAGTAGAGATGATTGCACAAATAATCTGTAACAGACTGAATAATGTCTATTATGAATACAAGTATATTTAAAGTGTGACGAAGATCCCCTAAATTAACTATTGTAACACCCACTCAAAAAAGACTTGTTCAGACATAGTTTATAATTTTAATTATTTACGAAAGTAAGTTGAAATTCGAAACTTATCCGTAATCTCAAAATGGCTGTCTCCAAAGTTACCGTTAGTAATCTGTTTAAATGAAGATAAGGCGATATTATATATTAGATTGAGATGGATACTGTTTATTTTTATGTATTTATTTTTTTTCATTATTATTTTAAATTTTTGTCTCAGCCTCAAAAAAAAAATGGGTCGGGGGGGGGGGGTAAAATAATGGGTCGGTCAGGTAACCAGAAACAAACCTTTTTTTTATCCCCCGCCGAAAGGCGGAGGGGGATATGGTAATAGTCTCCGTCAACTTGATACTTCATAGGTGAATAGATCTCATTGAGGAGGAGTGCAGTGCACAAGAATAATAACTCTACCTTTCATATTTTTTTTGGTTATTGCCCTTTGTTATTTTTTAGACTTAATTTTTGTCCAGGGCAAAACTCGAAAAGTATTTGAGGTATCAACTTGATACTTCATTGGTGAATAGATCTCATTGAGGAGGAGTGCAGTGCGCAAGAATGATAACTCTATCTTTCATAATTTTTGAGTAATTGCCCTTTGTTATTTTTCAGACTTAATTTTTGTCTGAAGCATTAGATTAAAAGAATTTGAGGTATCAACTTGGAACTTCATAGGTGGATAGATCTTATAGAGGAAAAGTGCAGTGCACAAGAATGATAACTCAACCTTTCATAATTTTTGAGTTATTGCCCTTTGTTATTTTTCAGACTTAATCAAAAAGTATTTGAGATAACAACTTGAAACTTCATAGTGATAGATCTATGGGGAAGTGCAGCCAAGAATGATAACTCTGCCTTTCATAATTTTTGAGTTATTGCCCTTTGCTATTTTTCAGGCTTACTTTTTGTCCGGAGCAAAACTCAAAAAGTATTTGAGATAACAACTCGAATCTTCATAGGTGGATAGATCTTATGGAGGAGGAGTGCAGTGCACAAGAATGATAACTCTACCTTTCATAACTTTTTAATTTGTCGTTATTTTTCAGACCTAATTTTTGTCCGGAGCATAACTCAAAAAGTATTTGAGGTATCAACTTGATACTTCATAGGTGAATAGATCTCATTGAGGAGGAGTGCAGTGCACAAGAATGATAACTCTACCTTTCATATGTTTTGGTTATTGCCCTTTGTTATTTTTCAGGCTTAATTTTTATCACAGTGACCTTGACATTTTACCTGTAGACCTCAAAATAGAGGAATTAGTAGGTCTTCACATGGGTTTCATATCTATAATCACTTTAAACATCAGTCTTCATTACCAAAAAATTTCTTTTAAAAATGAAATATTCTACTTTCCAACACATCTTCTAAAGAGCAAGCATTCGGCGGGGTGGCCATGTCAACATGGCTCTTGTTTTTTTTATGCCTTACTCCACTCATTAATGTCTTTCAACTGTGACACAACATCATGTTCTGTATGCATGTCCAGATTCATATTTTTAGCTCACTTAAATACAGTGTGTTCAAGTTAGCTAATGTGACCAGCCAAAGATATTTTTTTTCCAGATTATTTACTTGATTTGAAACAAATTTATATAACCTTGGATATTGACAGCTTGTTCAAAATATTACCTGCATTCTAAACTGCAGGGGACTGAAGGTGCCGTGGTCAAGTGATATGGAACAGGACTGTAAATCAGATGGTTCTGATTTCGAACTCTGTTAGCGGCAATAATCATTCATAAATTTTCAAGGTGCAAAGTACTGATCCAACCCTAAAATGGTCGAGGATTGGTATACCCTTTAGTTGTAAGATGTTGTTTCCCAAAGGACATAAAAGAAAGCACTTTAACAAAAAATATTTTTTGTGAAGCCAGTGAGGTGGGTTTTGTCGTTTGTTAAATACAAGAATATTATTTCATATTTGAATACTTTATGCCCGACTGTCTCTGTGTGTCTTGGGTTTAAATCCACTACATAAAATTTGAAAGGGTTCAGTGATCCAGTGGTATTGTACAAGACTATTGATCCAAAGACAGTGAGTTTGAACCCCACTCGGAGCAAGGATATTTCATGGCCTTTTTAGATGCAAAGTACTGGTCCATCCCAAGAACTTTTAAGGGTGCTAAGTATAAGTTATAAGTACTTATTTCCCAATGGACATAAAAGTAAAGATGTTTAAACAAAAACAAATATATCTCCCACAAATTTTCAGTGGCTTATGGGTCTGAACAAAGGTACCCTAATATATACATTATAATGCAATAAAGAAAATTCATAAAATAAAGATATTTAATATGATGCATAGAGTATAATTGGTTTAATTAGAGTAACGGTAAACATGTGATATCTTAATTAGAACTTTACTTCATATTGAATTATTTTTATGAGGAATAACAAAGTTTAGTAGAATATACACACTTATTGAGATGAATAAATCAAATAACATTAAAATGGTTAAATGAATCAAAAAGTATTTAGAAAATAAAACACTAATGTTCATTTTTATTTTACAAAGGTAAATCATAGGTCAGATATTTATGACTATTGTACATTTTTTTATGCCACCATCATGAAATGGCAATAAAAGGTGAAAAGGGACAGTGTTGTACCTGTCCGTGTGTGTGTTAGTGTGTTTGTGTGTGCAAGAATTATTGTCTCAGCTTAAACTTTGTTATGTATGGTCGCTTTTTAAAATAACTTTGCGCAAGTCATCCTAGGACAAGACGATGTGTTGCGAACAATAACCAGGTCGCTAGCTTGAAGGTCAAGGTCACAGCACTCAGTTGACCTTTAAATCTTGTCCCAGCTGTAACTTTGGTCTTGGTTGGTTGTTTTTCAAATAACTTGGCCAAAGTGATCCTTAGGACAAGACGATGTGTCGCGAACAAGAACCAGGTTGCTAGCTTGAAGGTTAAGGTCAAAGCACTCAGTTGACCTAAAAAAACTTGTCCCAGCTGTAACTTTGGTCTTGATTGGTTGTTTTTCAAATATTATGGCACTAATGATCCTTAGGACAAGACATTGTACCATGAACAAGAACCTGGTTGCTAGCTTGAAGGTCAAGGTCACAGCACTCAGTTGACCTTTTAAATCTTGTCCCAGCAGTAACTTTGTTATGTATAGTGGTGTTTTGAAATAACTTGGCGGGGCCTCTGTGGCTCCGTCACTGACTTTAACACTCACTCAGCCCCTCTCAGCGTGGGTTCGAATCCCAGCAGGGCCATTCGGATTTTCATGTGAGGAAGCCTTCCAGCTGGCTTGTGGTAGGTCGGTGATTCTACCCAGATGCCTCCTTGCACTCGGGGTCTTCCTCCACCTGTAAATAGCTGGACGTCGCTATATGACTGAAATATTGTCAAACGACAGTAAACTCAATAGTTAAGTCAAGTCAGATAACTTGGCACAAGTAATTCTTAGGACAAGATGATGTGTTGCAATAAGAACCAGGTTGCTAGCTTGAAGGTGAAGGTCACAGCACTTGGTTGACCTTAAAATCGTGTTCCGGCTTAACTTTGTTGTGATTGGTTGTGTTTTGAAATAACTTGGCACAAGTGATCCTGGGGACAAGACAATGTGTCACAAACAAGAACAAGGTCCCTAGCTTGAACGTGAAGGTCACAGCACTTGGTTGGCCTTAAAATTGTGTTCTGCCTTTAACTTTTTGTGAATGGTTGTGTTTTGAAATAACTTGGATCAAACAAGAACCAAGTTGCTAGCTTCAAGGTCAAGGTCACAGCAGTTGTGAAAGCAGTCCTGTTTAAACTGCATCTTTTTTGTGTATAGTCATGTTTTGAAATAACTTGGCACAAGGGATCCTTAGGATAAAACGTGTCATAAAACAAGTACCAGAATGCTAGCTTGAAGGTTAAAGTCACATCACTTGGTTTAGGTCAGGCTCACAGCACTCATTTGATCTTAAAATTATCCTTTATATCTCCAGTTTTTTCAGCATATTCACTGACAAAAATAGCATGTAATAAACAAAATGGCGGGGGCATCCGTGTCCTATGGACACATTTCTAGATGTTGTTTTTTTTGTTGCAAGAATGTAAAAATAAAATGCTTTTCATGGGGAAATAATTTTTGATAAATTCTGGAATGACATTATTCACTTTTTAATATTTATCCTACAAAATCAGTTTATTAAACGTGATTTATATTTAATGACACATAAATATATTCAGCCATGAAATTGCATTTAATATTAAATCAGTGAATTTGATGTCATCAGCAATGATTTCACAGTGCAGGCTTTTACCTTGTGAGTCAAGAAATTTTACAATTCCTGAACTGATTTTAAAATACTTCAAATTCATGTAGGATTCCCAATTTTGGGATTTTCCATTTCCAATCTGGAAGTACATGATAAAGATATGCAGTACTTCAGTCAATAGTGTCTTTTATGAACAGAATTGCTTACTTAAAATACATAAAACAATGATTCACACAAAGTGTTTAGACTGTTTGTCTCTATTTCATCTCAATCACTGTCACTTTATTTGAATATCCTGCCACAAACAGCCTCCTGTTTCTGCAGTCAAAACTCAGGGCCTCAATGTTACATACACCAGCAGACCGTGGTACCACCTCTCCAAGGGGCTGTCCCCTCTCTGTCACCTGGACCACATTTCCTGATTTACCCCCCTACAAAACTGCCTGATACACATCAGACCCAGACCTTTGTACCTGAATATCTCCTGACCTGACATGTCTACACCAACCAGACCAAGTTTATTGTCTGCAATGTAGAGAGCATCTCCTGACTGACTGAAAGTGATGTTACATATGGATGACAGTCCAGGATTTCCTGATTTAATCAGTGAGCCTGACAGTGTGTAGAACAGTACATCATCTTTAAGTTTAGCTGGATGAGGGTTTTCCAAGGGATACAAACTGTATTGTTTTGTTCAGACATACTGCTGCCTCCTGCTGACTGATACAACACACACATAAGGGTGGGTAGGTAGATCACAGTGGTCTGTGACTGTGAAGGTGGTGGTGTCCAGGAGCTTCAGGTTCATGTTGATTGATCTGACAGTAGGAGGGAGCATCAGGCAGGAGACAGGAACTCACAATATTACATTTACATCTGTCCTCCTTGATGCTGATATTGATGTCTTGTTTCTGTCCAGCCTTGTACAGTGTTGGTGACTGAGTTGAGGTAACCACAGACGGATGTTTAATTTGTTGTGTTTTCTCTTGTAATGGTTTGCCAACAACAGACCCAAGGGTCTGATAACCAGTTAGGTACTGTTCAATCTGTCTGTCAATATTAAACTGAGGAAACTGATGCTTGGTAATGTCTTGTATTTCTTGATAAAGTTGATCAGCAACAGTTATGATTTTCTTGCTTGTTTTAATATTGACAAACAACTGGGATGTATTTTCATCATGGCCATCAATTTTTTTTTGACATATGTGGACATCTGTCATCACCTCATTACAGTTGGCAGTGTTCTGTTTAAGTTTATCCTCCTCTTCCTTAAATTTATTTACCAACCCTTTTCTTTTCTGCCTTCCCCAGATTTCTAATAATGGCCACAAGTGTCTCAACATAGGAATCTACAGCTGACAACTGTTTCTCCCTCTCAGTCTGCAGTGTTTCTGTTTGTTTGTCCCTCAGCCTCCCTCCCTCTGTCAGTCTGTCCTTCGCTCTGTCCAGTGCCGTCTTTGCTTGCTGTAACTCCTCCTGCTTGAAAAGTTGTCCCACTTCGTTGGGAATGTACAGAACTGTCTTACATGACCTGTTTGGAATAAATTAAAAAAAATAAATGTCCTAGAAGTCAGTAAGAAACACTTAGTCTGTTAAATATACTGTTAAATGTAAATGAAAAACTTACTGTTTTAAAAATAAATGAGTGATTGTTTACTGTTTTAAAAATAAATGACTGATTGTTTAATGAAATTCTCAAATATAAAGACAGAATCAAAAACTATGAACAGTATCGAGCCAACAGTATCAGTTGCTAAGTTAAAAAAAGATTAACTCTAAATCACAAAATGCCAAGAAGGAGACATGCAAGAACAAATTATATATTTAAATGGGGATAGAGGTACAATTCAAGAGATTAGATTGATACAAGTTAAGGCCTGCTCAATTAAACAGCAGTTTACACAATTGTGTTAGACATGCAAAGATATCACCCATTTGTACATGTAAAAGTCACAAGTACATTTTTCTTTAGATTTAATATTTTTCAATGATATTATTGTTGTTTAAACTTATGTAAAATTGTTGATATATAAATAAGACATGGCTGTCAGGATGATAGTGGATATCATCCATGGCACAGCAATGTGTTATTTATCTTATTCTACGGAAACAATCTGGAATATCAGCTAGTTACATGGTCTGAGAAAAGAACAAAAGTAATACAAATCACCAGTTTTCCAACAATTTAATTATACTCAGGGCAATGAAAAGAATCAGCAAACAACTATACAACTATTGTAACAAAAGAGAATAAATGCTTGACATACACACAAACTGGTTAAAATATGTACTTTGTAGTGGAGTTTATACTAAAATACTGGTTACACAATTATGTAACATTTACATGCTCTTAGGTAAATTGTTTAAAAATCATAAACCAGGAAATATTCTGTCAAGGTGATAATAAAACAGAACAACTTGTAGGTCTGAATGGGAATTTTACATTTCTTTATGATAGTTCCTGGATTGGACTAGTACTTAGCACCTGGGTTGTTAAAGAAAACCATTTCCTCTATCAGGTTTCAAACCTACATCCAGATCTACAGTTATATGTACATTGAATTTAATCATGGCGTAATTGAAGGTTGAAGTTTTAATGTTCACTTATAATGATAAACATCAATTTCTTTGACCAGTAGCGGGGGATCTTTTTTACCTTTCTTTCTGATAAGGTTGCAACAGTAATTTTATTACTTATTTTGCATGTTCATTTACCCTACTGGAGTCAAGTATGTAAACCCCTTCATAACTCTATATTCTGTTATCAGAAGTGCACTGTGTAAATTCTAACAGTGTTAAATGGACCCAAATGAAGACCCTCTTGCTGCTGTAACAATTTACTGCAAGTATACAAGTTGTAACAGAAATGACATCTGAGTTTTGACAAGTTTTCCTGTTATAAGATTGTCTTTAAGCATATTACAGATCAATGAGGGATACTTCGATACATTTATAAATGATGGTAGAAAAATACATTTTGAAGTAACTATATGTATATAACATGAATCATATAATCCTTGAAGATATAACTATAGGAAATTTAAAAATGACATTAAACATGCAGTATAGGCTTTTCTTACCTGTGTTCATCAAAAGCGCAAGTGCTACAACCCACATCATCGTGGTCCTTGCAGTATGTGTCCACTAACTTTGTGGGATGTTTTTGACATCTCTCTGTAGGCAGCAACACTTGACTTCTGTCCTGGGAGGGCTTTTGAAGGGTGTGGTCATCGTTGATTGCATTGTGGTGATCCAAACATACTGTACAGAAATGTTTATTGCATTCTACACAAAACTTCTCCGATTTCCTCTCCTTTTTCTTCTTATAACAGGTTGAGCACTTGTAATCTATCACTTCTGCTGAAGCTTTTTTGTATAAAGAAGCCATGTTTGTCCTCTAGCTTAAAAACACAACATTAATAATTTTCTAGTTTAATTCTAAGAAGTAAAGAGGTATTTACTTCCTGGGTTTTTTTGTTTTTTTTCAAAAGTAAACAATGGGGAGTAACTTCTGTAGGTTTCCTTTTAAGACCAGGAAGAGTTGTAGATCATAATGCCCCAAAGACTTGTCTTCTAGGATCAACCTGTCTGTCTGTCCAATGTTCTACTCACTTTTCTAATACAGTTTGATGGATTTCAAGAGATTATTTTCATTCTGATGCTTCTAAGCGGGGAAATTTGGCCTTATATATGAGTGTTGATCTTGAAAGTGCAATTCCTTTTTAACATTTGAATGTTTGTGTACTACATGTAGTATTGATTTTAAATATTCTTTGAAAAATCAGATTGTTAACTCTATACCATATGAATATGCATGTAAAAATGATGACTTGATTAATATTAACTTGGCGAAAGGATGAGTTTTTCTTTGCCGTGCAGACTGACCTACAATATTGTATGAGCGAACAAGAGACCCTGAGCAGATAACTCCTTGAAGAACAGTCCTATCTTGTTTGTCTTTTTTAATGCCCTCACTTGAAAAGTGGGCGGCATATAGCATTGCTGCTGTCTGTATTTACATCCATCCGTACGACCAAAACTTCTCTGATCATTAACTAGAAAACCGCAGGGCCTGGGTTTGTGAAACCTGGTAGGACATTGGCCATGACCAGTAGATGAACCCTATTGATTTTGGGTCACTAGGTCAAAGGTCATGGTCACTGTGTACATTAGTATGAAATCCTTGCCCGATCCTTAACTGAGAACCGCAGGGCCTGGGTTTGTGAAACCTGGTAGGACATTGGCCATGACCAGTAGTAAACCCTATTGATTTTGAGGTCACTATGTCAAAGGTCATGGTCACTGTAACCTTTAGTATGTAATCCTTGTCAGACTGGACGAAGGTTCTTGACATGCTATCATTCAACAAAAAAATGGTTGTGGGGGCATCTGTGTCTTATGGACACATTTCTAGTTATTCTTCTACCGGTTCTGGGTTCCTCTGTCTGTCCGGACGTCAGTCCGTCCGTCCACAAAAACTGGATACTGCAATAATTAAAAAAGTACTAGGAATATTTTCCTGAAACTTGAAACATGAATATATGACAATATCAAGATTATGCACATCAATTTATTTTGTCCCTATGTTGAGAAATGTGGTTGCTTTGGCAACAAATAGACTTGAAATATTTCAAAGATGATGATTTACTTTTGAAGCCCTATAGATATCCATTTTAAACTTGCTACATGTTTTGAGACTCAAAAAACCAGATCGCATGACCCATAAGTCTGACCTTTGATTTCACAAAGTTATCCCCCCTTTTTCACACAGAAATTTTTTCTAAAAGTCTACATTTCCTTGAATAATTCTGGAACCTTATAATTGGTGCATTTGATTGTGACTTTGTACAAAGTTTATTTTTGTTATTGTTAGTTCACACAATAAATTCCATAATTCTTTCCCTTATATTTACAAAATTGTGCCCCTTTTTTACCTAGAAAATATAGGAAATTGTTTTTTCTTCCAATTATTTTGGAACTTATACAGAACCGACACAACTTTAGTCAAGTCTTACAGATCACAGGGCAAGGTGCATTTATAAGTCTGTTCTTTGTATTGAAAAAATTATGCCTTTTTTTTTTTGCACAATTGTTTTTTCCCTATCGAAAAATAAGCTTCAAACAGTAGCTTCATACAGTTGGTTGAGCAGCCTACCCATGAACTTGGATTTGTCCTGGATATTGCCTATACTAACTATACCCTGCTGGAAATTGTCATGTAGCCAACATGCCTGTGTACATTTCCACAAACACCTGATCTCTGTCCACATGAAAATCTGTTATATAAAACCTACCTTCATGTTTCATTAACAATAAACTTTTTAAGTTTAAACGTAAACAAATTATTGATTTCAATATTTGAATTTTGTTTCTATTTAATGTGACAAGGCCCTGAACTGTGTTTGGATAATATAATAGCATGTGGTGTCATGCCACTTGTCTATAGGGTAATATTACTGTGAGGTGAGTAAGCACTACCTGAAATGACTTGAGTTATATGATAGGGACATTGAACAAAATAGATTTTAGAACTGCAGGACAGTTTTGTTTTTATCATTGATTCTTCATTATCCCTGTTTTATAATGTTGTAAAAATTGTTACGGCCTATAAATAACCCGTATTGGTGAAAGACTTGTGTAAGTGGTCCTGTAGCTCAGTCAGTAGAGCACTTGCTCTTTAACCCTTTCCCTCATAGAGGAAACCATGAAAAGACCTATGAGAACAGCATAAAACCAGATCAGCCTGCGAGTAACTCGCAGGCTGATCAGGTTTTATGCTGTTCGCTGCTCCTCAGTGGTCTGGAAATGAGGACTTTGTAATTAAATTTGGTAAGGTTTAACTGTGGTTTTCTGCAGATCAGGCTTTATGTGGTACCTATTGAGTGTGTCAAAATGAGTCTATATGAGGGAAAGGGTTAAATAAGTAGTCCTGGTATTTTTTTCACCTTGTTACATTTGGTACCCACAGTAGGGCCGTTACAAGGTTTATCTTGTTATCTGTACTGTAAATTTGATGATGACTTCCAAATTGGCAGGGGATTATTAAATCTTTATGGTATTTAATTATAAAGTGAAGTGTATATCTAAAGTTAATATTTCAGAATTCAAGTACAGCTGTAGAAAACATCAACCAGATGGCAGCACTGAAAAGACTGAGACAGTCTGCCAAGCTGATTAAGCGGATGACGGAGCCACTACTGTGTGCAGTTTCACCACAACTATGATTAAATTCTGCAAGAGATTCCTTCACCAAAGAAGAAGTGACTATAAACATGGCACTTTCAGTTGCTCTGCAGGCACATCAAAGGAGAACATAAGACGGTCTCTAAACTTCAACAGAAGCAGAATGCAGAGAATGTCAGCAATGCTGTAAAGTGACATATCCATGAAGGTTGAAATTTTTAAGGAGGTCAATAGGAAAAGAGGTCATCCTGAAGACCCAGTTAACATTGCAATGAATGGACGCTAAAATTCAACGACAGTTGCCAGCAGTACGAAGGCCAGAAAGCCAGTCTGTTGTGAAACTATGACAAAAAGCAGTACATTGTCGCTGTTGCAGTTCAGAATAAGCTCTGCTGGACAGGTGCTTGACTTTGGAGGATAGGCTATGATGTAAATTGCCCTGGTGGTCATGTTTACTGACAGCAAATATTCACGATCAGACACTGTTGTCTGAATTTAAATTGATAAGGCAAATGAACAGCAATAAAGTGCAGAAGTTGCATTTGTGAAATTTACTTTGTTATACCTTGCAACTGTTAATGTTCGGTGCTGAAGATTTTACAGCAATTTTCGTAATGCACTAATTCATCCATTATGTGAAAAAAAAAAAAAAAAGAGAGACTGTAGGATGTGCCAGAAATGACCTTCAAAACTATTTTAGATAGCTGTATTGTAGATAGCAAAGCAATATGTTGGCTGTACTAACATTTACAATGTGAAAGCTGAAATATTCATGTTTTTCCTTGATAAAGGAAATTTTTACCAAAGTATTGGTGTAGAATGGCTTTAATTGTTTATTGATTTATTTACATTTGGAAAATCAACATTATCAACATTTTTACTGGAATTTTAGGGGTTTTTTTTTACTGTTAACTTTGAGTTGTGAAAAATCTCAATTGTGAAGCTCCATGACATCCAGACCATTTCAAATTGAGTTTCAATTATATACAGACTTAGGCAATACTTAACGTTCTACAAAATATACAACTACTGTTAGCATGAATAAAGTAGTTTTGTATTTCTTCAAAATTATGCCGATGTAAATATTTTGTGAAAACAAGCCAGATATTATGCAGTTACTGTTTATTTTATGCCAATGGTATTTGAAAAAAACAACTTACAATGTTCCGTGGCCTCTTATAGAATTTTACACTTTGATATTATCATAATGGAATTTTCCAGTGTTTACAGGTGTATTCAAATTAATTTACAGGCTATTGATATACTTGGATTATAGGTAGTCATTGGTTGACCTAATTAACACAAAAGAACACAAGTATGATTTTGTGTGTGATACAGTTTGAGTGTAGCTAATCTAGCATTAATGGGAAAGTCGGGACTTACATTATTTTTTTTTACTGTGTGCATTGTTTAAGACCTTGAGGACCTAAGAATATGTTGTAAAAAATGTTTACAGTTTAACATATAAGAGATCAGTAATTCCAATATCATGGGAATTTAAATAATAAAAAGAGAAATAACGGGAATTGATCATTTAAGTATGCCTTTATATTAGTCACAACATTTTGATATGCAGCATCTTTCATGCAACGTACATTCCACATACATCCAAGCTCAATATAGAAAATGAAAATGCTCTTGCAGTAATGTTATATTCCAAGGATTGACTGAAACAAATAAAGTGCTGGGATAATCTTGAGGATTGAAATTTAATAGTGCCCTTTAATGCCATCCTACATGACTGCAGACCTGAAGGTCATGGGTTCGAACCCCAATGAGGGCAAGAATTTGTCATGGCCTCCCAAGGTGCCAGGTACTGGTCCAACCCAACAACCATAGAAAAGGATAAGTAAAAGTTGTTAAAACTTATATTCTAATTGATGTAAAATTGAATAAGTGTAAACTAATGCCAGCTGCTAGGAATACAACTTGGATTAAGCACTGTGTTTTTGAAATCTGTTTGTACTTTATTAAAGAAATGAATTTTTCACATTTTTTTAAACATTTCAATAGTACACAATCCTATACAGAAACAAAATGAAATACTAAGTGAAATTGTTACATGCTGTCAACTGAGTTTTGATCAAAATATAGGGAAAAAATAGGATTTTTATCTCAAAAATATAGGAGTTTTAGGCCATTTATTTAACAAATATAGGAATTTTCCAGTATAAAGTCTTCACTCGGAGGCATGTGAAGTGTAAATCTACTTTATAGGGCCTACTTGTTTAACTGAACTGGTTTTAATAATTAAGCTTGAATTTTACTTCTATTTCTACAAAATTTTCAATGAGCAATGTTCATACACGCTGCCGATCACCTTTTGCAGTGCTCCAGCCAGAAATTGGAAAGTACAGGGTGCTTTAAGACTCAACGTTTCACTGACTGGGAGGGGGGTTTGGGGGATCTCCCCCTAAAAAGAAATCAAAATTGGACCCTAAATAAGATATCCTAGGGATTTTCAGATAGAATTTTTCTTCTTGTTCCAGTCAAGAATGCCTAAATTAAGTGAAAATATATCTGCAGAGTTCTTTGTATCAACAACCTTTGATCACAAATCTTCATTGTACTGCTGCTTTTTCAGAATAAAAAGGTCTATGAAGCTGGAATTTTAATTGCATGTAGCTCAGATAACTATAAAAGCAGGCATCTAAGACTATTGCCACAGAAAATTATGAATTCCAGTTATTCTCCTCTATATGTATACCATATTGATAACTGTATTTATATGTTTCTCTAGAGGATATGAAAAGGGTATGGTGTATCTCCCCAAAAAAGGTAGAAGCTGTATGTAAGATTTGTACACAAACAGCATTTCTAGTATCTTTCAGAAAAATTCCAAATCCATTGTTTTTCTTTTACATGAAAAGTTTTCATACTCTGAAATCTAAATACATCTTTGGAACACATGTGTCACCTGCTGTCGAAGCATGACAGAAAAAGTGTGACAGACATACAGACAGGCCGCTGCAGACAACAGAAAGGTGATTCCTATGTGTCACATTTGCTTACAGCAGGTGACACACACAAAAAATATGTAGAAATGTATTTTACATCTGACAGGATATTCTACAGGGAATATTTGTCAATCAAAGTTCCATTGCTGATGTGTAGAGACTCATATTAAAATCCTTGTGTATAGAATTACTGTTTGACCAGATTTTTCATTACAGATATTTCTCTGTATCTCCAAGACCAATTTATAACTATTTCATAACACACTTATCAGAACTTTCATGATATTCAATCCCTTATTTCACTATGATCATATAGTGTTAAATACTATTATTATAGTTTGTCTTAATTTCAAGTAATATGTAAAAATCTGAATTTATAGTTTAATATTGATTTTCAAACATTCATGTTAAAAATTTTTTTTTTTATGATTAAATTTTTGATAATATCAACATCATATCCCCCATCCACCCCCAAAAGCAGAAGAACTTTTAACAACTAGGCCTAGCTGGAAGATTGTCTTAAGATTTGTAGTTTGGCAGACCCTGCATCGAAATTCCCAAATGGATAAGCCACATGTATATAGCTGCACCTTTCAAAGACTGAGATGCTCAGCTATTCAACTGCAGACTTGCAGTTATCTAGAGGCAGCAGTACCTTTATCCTTTTTTTCATTATGACTTGCAACATTCTTTTTAGCAGAAAATATAGGAAAAATATATCAAAATATAGGAGGTTTTCAAAAATATAGGAAAATATAGGAATTGGTTGATGGCCTGTTGTCAAGTAAATATGAAACATTTTAACTGTAAAATTTGTTATGATTGATGTAAAACATGATATAATTAAAAACAGTTAATTTTAGATTGTCTGTGTGTCTGATAATTATCAGAGAAGCAGCCTGTTTCATACTTTTCTTTCGTTTTTTAGAACATGTTCATGGTGAGCTATTTGGAAGGCCCATCGTCAACAATTTCCTTTAAACAATATCTATACTCCTAAACTGCTGAATGGATTTTGACCAAACTTCACAGGATTGATCCTTATGAGGCCCTCTATCAAAATTGTTCAGATTGTTTTGATTGGTCAAAAAGATAGGTCATATGAGGGCGTCGTGGTCCAATCGTAACGTATCCGATTACGGATCCGAAGGTTGTGGGTTCGAACCCCGTTGGAGGCAAGAACTCTTCATGATCTTCCCGGGCACAAAGTACTGGTCCAACCCAGGAACCGTCGAGAAGGATTAGTATAAGTTGTAAGAACTTGTTTTCCAATCGACGTAAAATAAATAAGTTTAAACTAATGAGCTAAAATTAGATTTAGAAATGCAAATTTTGAAAATATTCTCAAAAACTGCAAAGCCTAGTGTTTAGATATTTAGTGTGTAGTATTATTTAATGGACCTCTACCAAGCTTGTTCAAATAATGACTGGATTCAAAATTGGCTCTGCCTTAGGGGTCACTTGAATATACATAGACTTATATAAGAAAAGCTAGATAGATCTTCCTCATAAGCCACAATGCCTGGAATTTAGATATTTGGTGTTAAACATGGCCTACTAGTAGATAGATGTCCATGAGGTTTGTCCAAATCTTGGTGCCTGGGGTCAAAATTGGCCCTGCTCCTGGAGTCACTTAATTATTGCACTTAAAAAGGGAAAAATGTGAAAAACTCTTTGTTCTGGAGTTTAGATATTTTTTGTGTGACATGGCCTAATGGACATCTACCAAGAACATCTATCACTTCTCAATCATTCTTGTATAAAAAAGCCAGGTTTGTCCTCTAGCTCATTTTTCAATAATGTTCTAGATTAATTACTTGTTTGTTTTCCAAAAAATGAATGAAGGGTAGTAGCTGTTTTAGTTTTCCGTCTTAAGATCAGGAAGAGTTGTAGATCATAAAGTCTAGAATCAGCCTGTCAGTTTTTCCAATGCTCTGCTGGCGTGAAATCGTATCATAGTGACTTTTTAAGATAAACTGAGTACAGTTTACTCAACATCAGCTAATATGATCATCCTGCATTCATCATTGGCAACAGTTTCTCAGAAAGATGCCTTCAGCAGAAAGTGATGAAACTTGGTATGGATGATAAAAATTGTACATATGCATTGAAGAATGTGAAAATATTTTACTTTACCTACCTTAACTATTATATGTATAATATATAATATGTTATAAAATCTGTACCTGTTACAATAAAAATGATACGTAATTCATATATTTGGGTCATTAGGTTTCACAGATATGCACAAGAGACACTACATGCAGAAAAGGTGAATGGATGAACTTAATGTTTAAGTCTTATTTTACTGTGGACAAAGAGAGAATGGGTACTTAGGCAGTATATGGCACTGAAAAGTACTGTGTGCAGTTTCACCACACTAATGATGAAGTACTACAAGGAGATTCCTTTACCACAGAAGAAGTGACCAAACCCTGCTATCTCAAATGTGACACTTGCAGTTGGTCTGCAGGCACAGCAAAGGGAAACACAAGATGTTGGTCTTCGTTAGCAACTCAAAATCTTCAACCACCATCTAGGCGCAGTATTCAGAGAATGTCAAATATTGTAAGCACTGTTGTAAAGCTGCTGAATGAGCGCCACGTGTCCAAGAAGGTCAAACTTTTGACCCGAATTTAGCTGCAAAAGGGGTCATAATTTACAATTAATTCAAGCAAGGTTAATCTAACTGGAAAGTCTGATGCCCCTGAAGTTTCAAATCAATCCCATACCTGACTGCTGAGATATAAGTACATGTATGATAGTACATGTATATTGCATGCTAAACTATAAACAAGACATGTCCCAGGATGCGACAAAGGCCCCTGAATGCATATTCATGGTTTTGTGCAAAATTTAATAGTGAAATCACTTCAGCATTATGCATGTATGAAATACACAATAGCTAAGAATCATATGCATAATTGAACCATAAGTCCCCTACGGCATGCATATTTTGATTATTTCCTTTACCATAGAACCAGTATTTTCATCCAAAAATATCAAAATGAGGTGCATAATCTACATATTGCCATCATATACCAAGTTTCACTGAGCTAGCTTATTGGTTTTTAAGTTATCACAGCATCCCAATTTCTGCAGCTGGACAGGGCTTATGACACTTGACCTCTTAGTGTAACCATGACCTTTCAGCTATGAACCCGAGTATTGTACACATCATATTTTATCATTACGGTGAACATTTACACACACAAAAAAAAATCAAAATCCATTGAGGAGTGACAAAGATATGGAGCAGACAAAAAAAACACCCTAAGTATGACCTTGACCTTGGAGCTACAGACCTGGGATTGTGCAACACATTGTCTCTTGATGGTGAACATTTTTGCCTGTAATTCAAAAAGCCATCAAGGAATGTCAGAGTTATGGAGCAGACACAAAATATAGACACCTTTTTTTACTTTTGTACTCTAAGTGTGACCTTGTTCTTGGAGCTACAGACCTGAAGAATGCGTGCAACACATTGTCTTAATATGGTGGTGAACATTTCTGCCAAGTAATTTCAAAATCCATCAAGGAATGTCAGAGTTATGGAGCGGAAATGAAAAATAGACTCCATTTTTGACCTTTTAATTCTTAGCTAGACCTTGACCTTGGAGCAACAGGCCTGGGGATTGAACACGACACATCATCTCATAATGGTGAACATTTCTGCCTGGTAATTTTACAATCCATTACGGAATGTCAGGAATTATGGAGCGGAAACGAAATCCAGACGGACAAGAGGGCCATGATTAATTGCTCACCGGATTACTGACCATGCCATACCCATGATCAAACTTGGCTGAGATATCATCAAGACAAATATTCTGATCTAGTTTAAGAAAGATCTGGCTAATAATATGGCCAGGATTATACTAAGATTTGATCTTGTGACCTATTATTTTAACCATGCCTTACCCAAGATTGAACTTGACCAAGACATCATCAACACAAATGTTTCTAACAAGTTTGTTACAAAGATTTGACTCAAAATGAGATCCCCCTGTGGTGTAAACAAGATTTTACTAAGATTTGACCAAGTGACCATTTTTGACTCCGCCCAACCTATGACTGCACTTGACCGAGATATCATCAAGACAAACATTTTTTATCAAGTTTAGAAAGAGTGGCCCTTAGAGTGTAAATAGGATTAAACAAGATTTGACCTAGTATTTACATTTTGACCCCATCCCACCAATAACTGACTTGATATTTTAAGACAAACATTCTGAGCAAGTTTTAGAAAGACTGAGCCAAAATGTGGCCTGTGTAAACAAGATTTAACCAGATATGATAAAGTAATCTATTTTTTTACCCTGCCCCACCCATGATCGATCTCGATTGAGAAATTATCAAGACACAGTCTGAGCAAGTTTGAGGAAGATGGATAAAAATTGTGGCTTCTAGATTATTTTTTATAATTAAAGGGCCTAAAATAAAATGACCTAATTGGTCAATGTCAGTCAATCAAACTTAGCTATAAACATTTTTATAAAGTTTGAAGCTGATTGTTCAAAAATGAAGAACTGGAATGTAAACAAAGAGAAATATGGCAATTTTTTTCATTAAAAGGGGCATAACTCCTGACCTAATTTGCCGATCTCGGCTATAATCATACTCGTTCGAGATTATGGTCATAAACAATGTCCTAAAGTTTAAATGTTTGTTGAAAAATGAAAGCATCAGAGTGTAAACAAAGTGAAATTCTGCATTTTTACACAACGCACGCCAGACACACTAAGGATCACAAAAGCTTGCTTGAGCATTGCTCAGGTGAGCTATAAAATAAGTAAAAAAAAAAAAGTTAATTTGCATTTAAATTTGGTTAAGAGTTATCTGTTTAATGTCCCTGAAAAGCTCAGTAAAGTATTAAATGAATAAGCATAGCTGGTTATTAAGATATATGCAAGTAAGTAACTTGTATGCAAAACCTTAACCAAGGTGTGATGACGCTGCCGAAGCCAGGGTGAGTAGAATAGCTCGACATAATCCATAAAACTAAAAACTTAAAGATTCCACTGCACTTATTTAGAAATATATATCTTACTGTACATGTGTAGCCCATGGGGAGAAAAACACACAACAAAATGTTTACCTTTTCAAATTTGGATCAAAGTGTGATGATTGAAACTAGTTCCTTGAAAGTCACTGTTCGTTAAACTCTATGAACTGCCTATGACAGATTCCCAAATCACAGGTGTAGAAAGCAATATTATGCGTAAATTAAAATTTAATTAAATGTTTAGATGACATTGTCAGGTGATCAACTGTTTTAACCAATCGTTCTGATTATTTTGGTCTCACGATACAAAAATCTTACCTTCAAATGTTTTAAAGTGTTGAATGAGTTTAAATCTTTCCAGAAACTTAGGTGTGTTTTTACTGTTCTTACTTAGATGTATGAGTAAAACCTTAATCAAGGTTGAACGCTGACACCACTGCTGATGCCAATGCCATGGTGAGTATAATTGCTAGACATACTTTGTACATGTATATTCAAGCTAAAAATGTGATCAGTGATTTCCAGTATGCTGGGATTTTAAAAAATGGGTTAGGAAATGGTTGGAATTAACAACAAATTTAACCCTTTCCCTCATAGAGGACACCATGAAAAGACCTATGCGAACAGAATAAAACCTGATCAGCCTGCGAGTGATCAGGTTTTATGCTCTTCGCTGCTCCTCAGTGGTCTGGAAATGAGGATTTTGTAATTAAATTTGGTGTTAACTGTTGTTTTCTGCCGATCAGGCTTTATGTGGTACCTAGTGAGTGCGTCAAAATGAGTCTATATGAGGGAAAGGGTTAAAATGCCTTCATGTTGGGTCATATAAAAACTTTTCACATACATCCCAGTTTAACCCTTACAAAGCCAAGATCAGCCTGCACATCTGTGTAGTCAGATCATGGTCTACACTGTTCTCTATTGTCAAAAAAAATTCAGCAAGCACCACCATAAACAAGTAGTGGTACGTCCTAAATGAAGACATGACTAGTCCAAATAAGAAATATAGCATGGTAAGATTTAAATGAAAATGCTCTACTCATATTCCAAGGACTGACGGAGAAATGCTTGGATAATCAGGAGGATTAGAATTAGCAGGTCCTTTCATTGTTGTCATACATGGCTGCGAATCTGAAGGTAACATGGGTTCGAACCCATTGGAGACAAGGATTTTTCATGGCCTTCCAAGGTGCCAAGTACTCATCCATCCATAGAACTGTCAAAAAGAATTACCAGTAGTATTAGTTTCATGAACTTGTTTACCAAATGACGAGGCAAAAAAAAAAAGTTCCATTCCTTTTTTTTTTTCTTTTATTTATTTCCAGACATAAAAAAAACAATACATTAACACATACATATACATACACACAAACATTTTCATATACGTACACACACTCACCTGCACATATACATATGAATAAGTTATCAATTACTATGCTGGGAATTAAAATATATGCTTTCTCTCTCTCTCTCTATCTTGTTTTCTCAAAGAAAACAAAAAAATTCTTAATCTATTAACATATGTTTCCTATCACGCATTCTCCCTAAAACTATCTATCATATCTTTCTGTATATTTGTTTCAAAAAGAAATTATGTTTAAGGTTAAAATATTTCTACCTTTCAATTCATTTTGTTCCATTCCTGGTTGCCAGCATATTTTTTTAAGGCAGAAAGGTTAAAAATACTTTAGGGTCAGTCATTAAAAAAGAGGGTCGGTCAGGAGACCAGAAACGAAACGAAACTTTTTTTTTTTTGGCCTGAGTACTAAAGGAGTTTAGATTAATGTCGTCTAGTATGACACTGAGAATATACCTTGGGTTAGGAACAGTGCTTAAAAAATCCCTCCTTGGTGTAATGCAGTTGTATAATACACAAATTTTCTATACAAAATTTTAGCTGCAATTAATGCTACACTTTTTACACACAAAAAAAATAATACTGAATCAGAGATTGTCTAAATATTAAAAAGAAAACAAATATTTTGCATTGGACTGAAAAATGGAAATCAAAAAAGGCTGAGTGTATTTACAGTACTGGTTTGTATCTATAACTTTCCAGCATACAATCCTCGACAATCCATAACTGCTGAAAAACAGGCTTTCTGGATTTCTTACTTCTATACTATTTCAACATGGCATACACATGTATTCAAATGTAAAAAATTCTGTGAGAAAAAAAAATTACATATCTATTAAACAGACCACTGATTGTCAGGGTTGACTTCCACCAACAATACTTAGCACTAGAGCTGGGACGGGTAGAGATTTTCTACCCGGGTACCCGTGGTCCAATTAACCGCGGGTACTCGAGTACCCGCGAAAATCAAACTTTCAGTTGATTAAGATCAATCATAGTTTTGTTTTTCGTTTAATTATTTGTTTAACTGAATATCCTGAATATATAATCATTGGAAACTTTGAATATAAATAGATCGGTGAGAAAAATTAAAAAGTTGTTCGTTTGAAATTGTTTCCAAGTGTTTTAATTGTAACCCATTTGTTGTTAGTCATCAATACTGTAGGCCTACATGCTGAAAATAACAGAAAATTCGTTCAGATTTCATCTTTAACTGTTCATGTCCTGAACGTATTGAAATATACGTATTCGTTTTTGCCGTAGATTGAAATAAGACTGCTGGCTTTTGGCCGACTATCGGCGATGGTTTCCGGATGGGGTTACCTACCTTTAATGATTTAATATGTACATGCGTGTTTCCTAACTGTACAGATTCTATATTATGCATATTTCCCCTCCTTCACATGTTCCTGGCCAATGTGTGGCATATAACGTTATCTACACGGATTTAAGACCTGGTATACACGGAAACCTTTCCAAAAGTACCTCGATGCATCAATTAGCGGTAAGAAAAAGTCATTCTAATTTTAGACCGGGTACCCGGGTAGGAATTTACTACCCGGGTAGCGCTTTTACCCGCCGGGCACCCGGGTACTCGAGTACCCTTCCCAGCCCTACTTAGCACTATTAAAACTTAAATACTTTAGGGAAAATTTCATTAGATTTGTTTCTTCAATAAAAAGAAATTACATTTCTTAACAATTATTGTTGGTTATTAAGGTAACAATTCATTTTGCCTTATTCATATATTTAAATATATCATAAAATAGTAATAGTGGAATGTGTATCTACCTAGTTTAAGAATTTAAGTATTACTTAGAACTAAGTATTCTTGTTAGAATTGGATTCGGATAAGGGTGAAAAAGGTTCAGTCTACAAGAAGCATCAATGTCACCATCTCAACTGTGATACAATTATCAACAAGGAGACTGAACTAGCTTTATATTGGTTGAATTTGTAGTTTTACTAACGGCTCTTGTGTCATTGAGGGTCAAATCAGGGACCTTAAGGTTTCCAGAGAGGAGACAGCAGTCTACTGGGCCTGTATTTCAAACTCGGACTCACAATTCGTTAGATTCAAGTTGTCACTATTTTCATACGAAAAAAATGTTCAAAAATCCTAAAACTGGAATATGAATATTTATTGTCTCAATATTTGAACACTGAATTATGCATTGGTTGTAGCAAGTATCACTTGAATATTTGCACTCTGTAAATCCAAGTTAAACAAAATTAGAAGATCGATAAACTAAGGTCCTTTATGACAAACAAGCTATGGCTTTGTGGGATAGATAAATAGATAAATACAGCCCTGAATGATGGCTACCCTACAGCAGCTTGTTCACAGACGATCCGGCAGCTCATTCACAGATGATCCAAGCAGCTTGTTCACAGACGATCCGGCAGCTCGTTCACAGATGATCCAAGCAGCTGTTCACAGATGATCCGGCAGCTTGTTCACAGATGATCCAAGCAGCTTGTTCACAGACGATCCGGCAGCTCGTTCACAGATGATCCAAGCAGCTCATTCACAGATGATCCGGCAGCTCGTTCACAGATGATCCAAGCAGCTTGTTCACATACGATCCGGCAGCTCGTTCACAGATGATCCAAGCAGCTTATTCACAGATGATCCGGCAGCTCGTTCACAGATGATCCAAGCAGCTTGTTCACAGACGATCCGGCAGCTCATTCACAGATGATCCAAGCAGCTTGTTCACAGACAATCCGGCAGCTTGTTCACAGATAATCCAAGCAGCTTGTTCACAGACGATCTGGCAGCTCGTTCACAGATGATCTGTAGATTCTACTCCCCCTCTCTAGTGTTGGTGACAACTTTGTCTCCTAACAAATTAACTCAGCAAGTGTGGGTCAAATTGCACAGGAAAATGCTATTTTTGTAAACTCCCATTTCAGGGGAATTCATTAAATATAAAATACTGTACAATACCACGTAATATTTCTGCAACATTGTGTCTTCACCAGTTTCAGGTAGTGAATACGTAAGTTCAGCCTGTAAAGTGAGAGCATGTGCGAAAAATGAATGTGATCTGTCATTTGACGACACATGAAAATAGACATTCTAAATAAAGTTTTTTTCTGATTCTGAAAAATATTCCAATAATAATAATAACGGATAAATAATTAATATCCTACAATCTTAAATGCTGATTTTGTAGGAAAGTTGTAATTTCTAATCTTTTGAAGAAATATGTTTCTGACTTAGCATAATATTTACACTGGTTTAACCCTTTTCCCTCATAGAGGACACCATGAAAAGAGCTATGCGAACAGCATAAAACCAGATCAGCCTGCAAGTAACTCGCAGGCTGATCAGGTTTTATGCTGTTCACTGCTCCTTAGTGGTCTGGAAATGAGGATTTTATAATTAAATTTGGTAAGGTTTAACTGTAGTTTTCTGCAGATCAGGCTTTATGTGGTACCTATTGAGTGTGTCAAAATGAGTCTATATGAGGGAAAGGGTTAGTCAATATAAGCAGGATTTATAACTTGTGATAAATATCAAAACAAAAAATGTGAATGCCTTTGTTAATATTTGTACCATTTGATCATTTTCACAATTAACAAGTCAAACTATTTCTGAAGCAATGTAGACCAAAACGCAGTGACAACATCAAACTATACAATCAGAAATAAGCTTATAGCTGTTTTGACTAACCAAAAAGCACTCTGTCTTTAAATCATATAATGCAAAATTTGTTGATGGATAAGAAATCATAGTCAACAATTAATCAGCAAGTTCTCCGTCAACAATTCATCAACATACTGATGAATCAGTCCAACACTAACATTTAGTCAAACCATAGTTTGAACCTATCACATCTGGCATCACTGAATCCTTAACATGTTTCCCAAAGAAATTGCAAGATCTTCTTAGACAAGAATTCTCCT
>CM037792.1:51782685-51815546 GCA_021229015.1 Solen grandis | reverse complement strand
TGGCATTATGTCTCTTATACTATGTGATATGCAAAACAAAAGTCCCAAAATGGCTGAAATACTATCCATTGAGATTAAACCGTATATTGTACATGGTTCGTTTAATGGTTTCCCGTCCATTTCGCTTTGCTGTGAGACAGAAGTCGGAAGTTGTAGCTTAAACAATTAGAGGGATGACCATGTCAGTGGTAAGGGTTCCTTCCGTTTCGATCAAGTTTCTTTGAAATATTTACAAACGGACGTGTTTGTATTTTGATAGAGATGAACAATTATGATTGAAGTCTTAATTTGAATGTTTAATTAACGTATTTTTGACTTGACATAATGTTTATGAACAGTGGAAAAGGTAGCATTTGACAGTGTTTAGTTTGAGTTTATTTCTTTTGTAAGAGATATGAACTGAAAATTCAAACTCATTTTAGTATACAGAAAACTTCATTCGAGGGGTGAGGAAATGATATTTGGAGGTGATTATTTGTGATAACATTTATACATAACATATATATTGTACACGTATAGTGGTTTACACGTACAATATAAATGCAAGATCTCTAATTATCAACCGACGTTATATGTGCTATTTTTCTCTCCGGTATTGAAGATGTCGATGTATTCACCCCTTGTTGACGTGGACTTAAATAAAACATGGACGCTGCAAAAACTGAGTTCTGAAAAATCGAAGGTTTTGATGCCATCAATTGTGTGTTTAACTATAAGCTTGGTAGTTGGTGCACTTGGAAATTCATTAGTGCTGTACATTTTCTACTTTAAACATAAAAACTCGAACCACCGATATTTTATTCTCTTTGTGGCACTGTTCGATTTCCTTCTATATATTGTTGGACCATTTTGTGTGGTAGAATTTTTTTATATTTTCACTTACACTGATCCAGTGTCGTGTAAGTTCTTTCGGTTTATTTTGTACTACTTAAGCATTTGTTCTAGCCTGACGCTTGTCCTTGTTGCCCTAGAAAGGTATCGAAAGATATGTCAGCCTTTGAAAAGACAGCTGAAAGTAAATGAAGTAAAGAAAATACTTTTACTTGCCAACGGAATAATTTCCCTGGTTTCTGCAGCTCCGGCATTGGCTTTATATGGCATAACTCCAATTACGACGGGTGTTCTCAACATGACAGGTACAAAATGCTGGATCTTGGATGAATATGAAGAAACATTATGGCCAAAAGCTTTCAATATTTACCTCTCCTTCATAGCTGTGGTGTTTGCTATTTGTATGGTATATTGTTACATGTGTATCGCAAAATCAGTGTCAAAACTAAAGAATGGGGCGTTGGATGACGTGGGAAGGTGCAAAAACACATTGCCTGAACTCAAAGACGTTTCGACAAATCACAGTTACAGTACAGATAGTCTGCAGGGCTGCGAAGGCACGATTTCACCTAGAGCGCATGCGCTGTCCCAGGGAGATGGCAGCAAAAGCCCATGGCAAAAGTTGAGGACGGTGACTAAAGTTTTGAGATTTCTACCACAGACAAGACATAACAGAACGATTCGGGTAACAAAAATGATGACTTTCGTAACATTAGCATTTCTCCTGTCCAACATTCCACATTTGATCATTATGATATGGACGACATTTTGTCCCGGTGGCGAGATGAGTTCATTGCCTAGAGACAATATTTACCAGTTCTGTTTTCACTCATTTTTCCTGAATGGAATGATTAATCCGTTTATTTATGCGTCACTAGACCAAAAATTCAGGTTTGAGGCTATAGCTTTGTTTAAATGCAAAAGTTGTATGTCAGAATGAACGCAGGGTATTTAACAATTCATTTTTGTCATCTTCACAAAAATGATGAACGATGGACTGTTTTATGTTTGATCAACTTGTATTGTAGTGTGCAGGACGTGCTCGTATATATACATATGTTTTTACTGTTTATCCTTGTTTTATGAAATAATATACTAGTACAGGACTACAAGATCTATAATCGTATTATCATGTAAGATGTAGTCTATATTTAATTTCTTTGGAATCTTTAAATATACCACATGTTTTGTTTTGACTGCGTCATTGTGTATCTACCTAAGTAATAATGATTATAATATGAATAAAAATGTACAATGTAATAAAATGACACTACTTTAGATTTAGTTGGCTCTCCCATTCGTCGGATGCCTACGTTTACTGCAAAATCATTAATTTTCGTGAGTATGTTTGAAAGAGGGGTATTTTTCGTGGATCATTCACTAACATTGGTCCAATGAAAATAGTCAATTTGGTTGGCTGAAGGCTTTCTAGAACATAAATCAATGACTCTATGCAGAGCTAAATGCATTTGATGCCAATGCAATTAATGGTTTTACAGTTTTATACAATTTCCCATTATCGAGTGATGATTACTTGTCTAACAAGCATGAAATGCCATACTGTTGCACCTTATTGTAAAAATTCTTTTAAGTTTTGTGTTTTTTTATTTTATTTAATTTTAATACAAGATTTAATTCGAATTAACGAGACAGTATTTCGTTGTACGGAAAATGTAGGGTAAAGATAGTTATTCCGTTTACGAAATAATATTTATTTTTTAACGAAAAATTAATGATTCTATATTTTTTATGAAGTAAATTTTTCGTTTTACGAAATACACTTTGTAATAAAGAAATAGAGTGTTTGGCAAACAAGTAAGTAAAAGTGAGTGTTGTGATTTTATGAGTGTGGAAAGTGGTACAATTAGGGGATCGAAGATGGATCGGCATTGTTTATTGAAATACATAAAACGAGCTGGCAAACGAGGATCTGCCAAGTTTTGCATCAAAAACGAATTTCTCTAGTCAGTGTGTAAAATCAGAGTTAATTTCTCTTGCATTTATATTTAAGTTATTTATATAATGATATTACATGTTCAAACAGATTGTACATACAATTACATGACTAGTGGTATTAAACCTTCATTACACGAATGTCTAAAGAATTGAAATCTACTAAAAGATCTATTTTCATTAAATCCGTATTAGACAATTCAGTCGGTTTGTGGGTTAGGTCAAAGGTCGCACGGACAGTATTTCAGTAATTTTGGAGACTGTCTACTCACTCGTTAGACCAATAATAGTGTTATTAGTGTCGTGCCGTAGACCTATAACACGATACCACATCCGGTCCCCATGATGAACCAGATGCCAGGTCAACCAGTTCTGGAACTACCTCTTACTTAAGTTACCTCCTGCTCCTGAGCAAGACCTCCTATCTAGTCGGACACTAGGAAGGTTGAAATTCTGGGTCGAATTCCATCAACAATTCTTAGCGCTAAGTAAAACTTAAATACTTAAGGGCGAATCTCATTAGTCTTGTTTCTCTAATAAAATACCCATATATTTAATTTCTTAACAATTATTTAGTTATCAGGGTCTCTATATATACAGAGAGGCCCTGCTTATTAAGGTTATAATTATTTTTGGAATGTGTATCTACCTAGTTTAAGAATGCGCTAAGTATTGTCAGAGGAATTCGAGCTTGGTAAAGACTTGAATTAAATATCAAGACCCCTTTTATAACTCTTGTAGCATTTCTCCAGTGAATAAGCTTTGGTACTTTATCACAAGGCCAATGCTTTTCTTAAATGATAGGAAACACAAGTAATTAAGTCGTAAATACATGTATCTCTGCCAAGAAATCTCCCCGAAACCACTGGAGATCTTAAAATAATTATCGTAACGAATGACAGTTTCACGTTTTAGCAATAAAATGTCTTGACTTTTTTTAAAAGAGACGGGCGCCAGTATTCAAGTAGTGTCGTTTATTGGCTGCTCTAGTACCTTAGAGAGCTGTTCATCTTAAGATCGTTACTGTGTAACGACAATCATTTGATCACTAGAAAGAGTCGGCAGAAAATGATTTTTTGCTTGACTTTAAGCCCACATCCCAAGCCACTCAATAAATATGAACTTAGAGGCTACGAGAATATGCAGAGCCATTATTACACTTTATTCTAACCACTAAGGCAACAACAGGATCAATGTCATTAATCTTTATACCCCTGTCACACTCTATGGGTTGCATAAAAAAAAACTTCGAACCAATGCTAAAACGCACAATTTTTTGAGCGTATGAACCATATTTTCGACGATTGCCGAGTAGCGTATGAATATCGTATCGTGCCGTATATCATGCGTAAACGTAGCGCATGAGAACGTATGCAAGCTTATGTCATCTAACGCCATCGTCAGTGTAGCGTATGCAAGCGTACACATAAATAACGTATGTATAACGTATAAATCTGACTAAAGTCATCTCCTCTCTATACGCTACATGATCTTACCGTAGGAAGATCGTGTACTTTAAGGCCCGGTCCCACTGGCCGATGGACAGAAAACGTATGCAAAAAGTATACAGCGGACGTGAAAAAATTTTAGGGGTGGCTCCATCCGTTTTCATCCGCTCTAGAAATGGATAAAAATGGCGAAAATTTGAGGAAAACCGAGCGGAAAAGAACGGATGTGGGTAGTATGTAGCGGGGATGTTAAACGAATATTCATGGGAAGCCTGGCGGATGAAAGCGGATGGAACTGGATGACAGCTACGAATGTGTTACCGGGGATAATTTCGAAGTGATGGAATGCACGAGGGTCTTCATTCCTCAGCTCCACCATCAACTGGTCATACAGCCCAAACTCCATTCTTCTCAAGATCCATCCCCGGACCCACATAGCTCTTGGACGTCTCCTTCTTCGTCTTCTCCTTCTGTCTAAAACTTGATACAGGTTGAACATGTTCTGGTTTTGCTGTTGAATAAGTGCAGCTATCATGTGGATTCTTTGATCATCCATGGTTGAGAACAATTGATGATGTTGAAGACCAAGGGTGATAAGGTCTGTACACCACGGCAGTTCGACTCATACTGAGATCCAGATGATTTTTCTACCCCTTTTTATACAAAATATCAGTTGTCCGCTAGGTGTCCATCTACATACTCTAGGCATACTACAGACAACCTAAATATACGAGATACATCCCAGATACAGACGCTTTGTCCGTTTTGAATACTTTGTATACGAGATGCCTACGCTTACATCCTTTCTATTTCCGTGCTACTAACGATGTATAGACGTTCCATGTACCCTATCTTTACCCCCTCTTTCCTTTTTCAGCAGCAGCGGATGTGAGTTGCGAGGATGCACATAGGATGCGGAGAGGATACAGCGGACATTTAACGGATGATAACGGACATAGAACGTTTGTTGCTCGTACATGTTGCGGATTTAAATCGTACACGGCGGAAAGTTCATCCGTTCTAAAAGTTTTGTGCAGCTCAAAACTTTTTGCGCGGATGAAATCACGATGGACGGACTCTCGATGGATAGAGCGTATGAAACACGTATGCAATAAGTACACAACGGATGCATAGCGTTTTCCAACGGATGGCAAAGGTTTTTTTTACGTTTTACATCCTCTTTGCATCCGTAAGTGCAGTGGGACCGGGCCTTAGTCAGATTGCATAACGTATGTGAACGTAAAGTAGGAGTAGCATATGAGCAGCGTCACCAGATTTCACCTTTCCATGAATATAGTGAACTGTCATACTGGTGTTTGAGAAAATGTTATCTCCAACCTTTCTCTTCTGAGGTCCGACTTATTGTGTGGAAAGCAGACCATATATATATATATATATATATATATATATATATATATTTGTTTCACCTCTCACAAGTTCCTTACGTTTTCATTGTTCGGATCGCGGTCACGTGGTGACACCGTATATTTCTATGTAGGGTAAGCTGAAATTCATATAGGGCGATGGATTCTAAAAATATTCTCATTTGGGTGTTTAATCTATTCTTATTAAATGTCACGTGTTCGCTAGTATCGCAAAATATAATATACATTTATCAATACCGGAAAAAAGTTAATTGGTATTTGTTCGATTGTCGGATGTTAAAAGTAGTCTGCGTCTGTTTGTCAACAAATATATGACAAGGAAAAGTGGTCATAACTTATTTAAAATCAAGCAAATCATGACGTGCCAACAATATGTTAAACTAGACTTGGTACTTATCATTCTTGTAAAGTATGATAAAAATCAAACCAAAAGTAGCTGACAAATAGTGGACAATCTCGTCTACAGACCGATGGACCGACCAAATAATGGACTGGACTCCAACATATCCCCCCCATATATTTTGTATCTGGAGGTATAATTAATGAGGAAACTTAGAAAATACCAACTTAACTTTCAATTTAATTGATTTTAAGGCTTTAAAGTGTTTTGCAATACTGGCATAAAATTCCAGTGTTATTCAATATATGGGTTAACCATGTATCAAGACCAAAGTAGACATCTGCTGTTTCACCCTTTACTTTATGAATATTCATGTACAAATTTATGACTTCATGAATATTTATTAATTGATATATGAAACAATGGATATTTCTTTGCATACTGTAGAATCTGAGCTACCATATTGTGAAAGCAAACCGAGGAGACCCTGATCAGACAGCTCCTATGGGAGCTGTCTGATCAAGGTCTGCTCTGTTTGCCAATGGGTCAAAATGAGTCTATATGAAGTAAAGGGCCAAGTTCTACAGTCACTGGTAGATGCTGTAGATAACACTAAGAACCTTTTAACTGCTGCTGCAGGGTATTTACTTGTATATTTTATGTCATGTGGGAGTAAAACAAACACTGTTCAACATAATTTTTTATTTTTTTATTAAATTTCATTAGTATCTATATATGATTAGTCCTCACATATAATTAACAAAGTAATCATAAATATATGTGCATAACAATAAATAGCAAATCATATCACATATTGGCACATGCTGGAAAGGTCAATCAATTAACACATATTACAGACATTAAAATTATTTCTGGACCATCAAAGTACAAAGTAAGTAAGAAACTTAACAAATTATGAATGAAAAAATAACCAATTTAACTGATAAGTCATAAACTGATCTAGTTTACCAAACAGAAAATGTGGCAGCACTATATCTGTCTCAAGTAGACATAGTCTCCAAATGACTGAAATACTGTCTGTGGGATGTTAAACCCAACAAACAAACCTCTCCCCACAACCATCAAACCTTAAGCAGAGGCTTCTATTAAACTTTGATGAAAGAATGGTTGAAATTCGCCAATATATTCCTTGAACACTAAAAAAATCAAAAAATCTGGTCCTTTCTTTCAATGTAAATTGAAAAAAAAAAAATTAAAATAGTTTCATATACTTTGTGCAATGTAATTTTCTTTTGGTAAATTAATAAAAGGATTTACATATAGGAACAAGATATATACGGTTTAGATCAATGAGAAAGACTGTCTGAAATTGTTAAAAAAATCATGAATTTAAATTTAGAAACATTTGTAGAAGATACAATGAATGCAGAAATTGAACAATTCTTTGGAACCCAAAACATTATTCAAAATTTATTCAGTTGTTGAAATGCATTTTCTTACTTATTCTTGCCTATCTGTAAACTATGTGTGTTCAAAACACTTTTCAATAACTAATCAACATATTGCCAACTGACATTGTTATTAACAATTCAGAACATCTTCCCAATTCAACATTCCATTTTCAATCAAAGGCTTCCAAAAACATTTTCAATTTGCTTTTTTGTGGTATATTTCAGGAACTTGGATATCAAGGGCCTGCTTCAAGAAACTTTGTACAAATTAAATCTTAGTTGTAGGTATGTTGGTCTAAATAGTGTCTAATAAAGTCTCATCTGCACAATGAAACACAGAGAAAGTTGACCTACTTTACTGAATTATATCACCAAAACTCTTTTTGTACAGAAAAAAAATCACAAGAAATATATTAGTTTTCATCTGTGAATTTACGTTTATGATTCTGTTGTTGTTGTTGTTGTACAAAGTTTAGTGAAACAGACCCAAGTCCAGCTACTCTGGGAAAGGTACCCTTGGAAAAATTGAAAAAACAACAACAAACAAAAACAAGAGGGCCATGGTGGCCCTGGATCGCTCACCTGAGTATAGGGTTACATAAGGAACATCAGTCTGTATTAAAACATTACGAAATCTGGCTAGTATTTTTGAAGGAGATGATCCCTGCAAAGTTTTATCAAATTCTGTCCAGCAGTTTCAGAGATGTCGTTTAAAGATTTCACTATATACATATAAGGCAAATAAGCCCCACCTCTGGCGGCCATGTTTTTTCATGGATCTGAATAATTTCAGCAACTTTTGTGAAGCTTCACCCAAGGATCATCCCTGCCAAATTAAATCCAATTCTGTCCAAGGATTTCAGAGGAGATGTTGTTTAAAGATTTCACTATATACATATATAAGGCAAATTATCCCCACCCATGGCAGCCATTTTTTTTTATGGATCAGAATAATTTTAGCAACTTTTGTGAAGCTTCACCAAATGATCATCCTTGCCAAATTTATGCTCTTGTTAAGGAAAATAATTCCTTAACTGGAATAAATCTCCTAGAGGTGTTTTTTCTTTCCATTGCTATTGCAACCAGAGTTCTCTATGGATCAAGTTAATTTTACCAACTTTTATGAAGGTTCACCCAAGGATCATCCCTGCCAAATTTTATCAAATTCTGCCCAGGGGTTTCAGAGGAGATGTTGTTTAAAGATTTCACTATATACATATAAGGCAAATTAGCCCCGCCTCTGGCGGCAATATTTTTTCCCCGAATGGAATGAATTTAACAATCTTGGTAGAGAGTTACCCACGGAACATCTGTACCAAAATATTTTGAAATCTGGCCAATAGTTTTGAAGGAGATGATTTTAAAGTTTTCATAATCTTTTCCTTCCATTGCCATGGTAACCAGAGTTCCACATGGATCAAGTTTATTTTAGCAACTTTTGTGAAGGTTCACCCAAGGAACATCCCTGCCAAGTTTAATCCAATTCTCCCCAGTGGTTACAGAGGAGATGTCATTTTAAGTAAATTATTGACGACGGACGACGGGTGATCACAAAAACTCACCTCGAGCACTTTGTGGGTCAGTAGGAGACAGTAACAAAGTTGCTGCAATTTATGGTCTGACCCCATTTCTTGTAATTTATAAAATAAAATGTAACAAACTATTTTGTGAAAAATTATTCCTAAAAATGATTGTTACCAGTTTAATATAATCAGGTAATGCTTTTTTACGACTACTGACAATTATATTCATCTTGAGAATATTGTTGGTCCTATTTGTTGTATGAAAACCCCAAATTTCGAAACTTATCATGATTAAAATAACTAAAAGAATCTAATTATGTTGGGAAAGGAACCAATACTCTGACTCTAAATCTTTCTAAGCTTAAAGCGAATAAGGAGATGGAACAGTTTTATAGTCAACCAAATTTAACCCTTTATCTCATGAATATTCAACTACGAATCAAGTATAAATTCATGACTTGATGAATATCAACTGACTGAACTTTAAATTGCAGATTAAACAGTGGATTTTCCTAATGCCATGCAGACTGTGTAGAATCTGAGCTACAATTCTGTTTGAGCAAACTGAGGAGACCCTGATCAGACAGCTCCTATAGGAGCTGTCTGATCTAGGTCTGCTCTGTTTGCAATAGCGTCAAAATGAGTCTATATAAAGTAAAGGGTTTAGTCAATTTACATAACAGTTTGTGAATGATTATCAAAACTGGGCAGATTTCACCTGTTGGGTTGATGATACTGAAATGTCTATTTCTGTTTCAATGAAAATCTCATCAGTATAACCGAACAACACTCCCTCAGAAAAGAAAACCGATACCCTTTAATATAATTTATCTGATAATTTAAATGATAATTAATAAATATGATCAGATTTTCACAATAAATCTACAAAAACAGATACAAAAACAACAACAATGCTATAAACTGAGCAAAATATCTTATGATTGAATCTTCAATTATAATTTATTGTCCAGTAATTGCTAAAAATTTTCATGCCATATTTTTTGTTGTTAAATGATCATTTGATTTTTTTTTTTAGGTATTGTTAAAATGTGTCATTTAAGAAAAGAGATCTGACGTTTGATCCATTTTCATTTCACAGAGAGAATTAAGGTTTTGGTAATATGATTAAAATAAAACTTTAATCTTATACAAAAATTTCATGATTTTGCTTTCTGTTACTTGAATTAAAAATATCCAATTATCAACTTTGCTGTTGAAAATAGAAATCACCTATATAAATTTGACAGTGAAAAGAAAAAGTAGAAATTAAATTGTTCACTTCTTGTACCGGACAGACAGATGAACAAACCCTAACCTGACTGGTAACTCCTCCACCCCCTTAAATGATTTCTGGTGCTTAGATAATACACATAATGAATACGTCTAGGAAAATACATTTAATTCTCTGTACCCACGACAGCAGACACACTCTCATTGAATCTAATACGGAAAATCAAGACTATTTTCTGTATTCTACACAATTAACACACCCCTAAAGAAAGGTTGTAGGCAAATTAAGGTTCAGTGATACTAATGCATATAAAAATCTTTCTACTGTAGTCCTAATCTGAAAATGCATCATACTAGACAAATATCCATACATTTTTAATCATTTTTCTCCGTCTTTAAATTGATTTATGGATATTTCTAATTTGGATCCAATTGTTCTTGCTGAAAATAACAAACAAGGGTGAAAAGTGCAATGGAAATCAGTATGCTATTCAGAGATTTCAAAGAACACAATTACACAAGTACATTTAGACAGGATGATACCAGACACGGTCAATCCTTGTATTTATTTTTATTACTGGTGAATTTAACTTTCTTGTTTCTCTAAAAATAATACCCCCATTATTTATTTCCTTAACAAATATTGCTATCATTGTTATTGGGGTTATCATTTATTTCAAGTGCAGGTACCAGGGACTCTCTCTCTATATATATCTGTATAATATAGAGTCCCTGCATACACTGAACTACTTAGTAAAATTGGAATATAAGAATACGTTTCTACCCAATTTAAGGATTTGAATTTTGTTAGTAATGCTAAGTATTTTAGTTTTAAGTAATGCTAAGTATTTTAGTTTTAAGTAATGCTAAGTATTTAAGTTTTAAGTAATGCTAAGTACTTTTGCTGGAACTGGAGGCAGAAGCAAACTAATGTTAAAGAGTTAAAATCTTGACCAGTATGTAAGTTACTCGCTAGTGAAGTAAATACTTCAATACAAATGATTATAAAAAAAATTAAATAATTTGAGACAAGCAATTTCATTAAAAAAAATTTTTTAACAATTACGTATGCCCATGTTTAACTAAATATTTTTATCACCATCATAATCTTTTACACTTATATAACCTTAATACTCATCATACACTGTTTTACACACACATGTATATTCTCAACATTCAAAACATCATGCAAACTATGACATATTCCCAAAATTTGAAGTATTTTAACATAGTATTAAAATCATACTAACAGCATGTAAAAACATTTATACATTAACCCAATAAAATGCAAACAAATCTTCCATCCTTTGTATGACACAACCAAACATATCTCTCTGACATGCATGCAGATCTACCATGTAGATCCATTACTACACACTCCATTATAACACAAATGCCATATATATGTAATACAATTCAAACCCTGGGTCCCAAATCTTTATTCAAATGTTTGTTTTGTCATATTTTTATTGTGCTGACTAATATGCAAAGTATTTTTAGACCTTTAACTATAATTGAAATTTTTTCAACACTATCTGAAAAAACAAAAATGATATTCAAAGGTCTAAATTAAACAGTATCTTAAAATTCTAAGAGGATTTCCTAAGATGGATAATTTCTTCATGATATTTTATTTTACTTAAAGGTCATCTAAAGATGTATACAGTGTTGGAAATACACAGCACTCACAGGTTAGAAGTATAATTTGGTGAATTGACAGAATGTCTTATATTCATTTATTAAATTATGTTTTTGGCCATATTCACTCAAGCAATCTCATGAATATTTTGCTGTCAGGATGACAATATACAGAAAAATGAAAAAAAAAAAAAAATGCAAAAAGTTACATACATCATAAATTCATTTGACAACAAATCTCTATCAAAACAAACATGTAATGAAAATATTGAGATCAAGAAGTGCATAAGATTGTTATAACATTCAGGAATGCTGTAAAGCAATTTGTTAACTGGTATCCCATTGAAAGAATCTGAATGTATAGGAAGTTCTTCATAATATTACAATATGTTCTACTTTATTTTTGTCTTGAATGCTCAACTTTGTTTAAGTTGATCTACCAATGCACTGAAATCAAGCTCAGGGTTTTTTTTTCTTATATTTTTTAATTAAGGTCAATATTCTGTGAAGTTAGTTCCCAATCCCAAATAAGTCATAGATTTCCCAGTTTTTGGAGGAAAAAGAATTGAATTTGATGAAAAAATATAATGGCCATTAATGTGATATCTCATGCCTGCAAACATGATATCAATCTTTTTTGCAAAAGTTTTACAAGAATTTTTAATTGTCCAATTCAGCAGTCATCCTTGGCCATTTCCCAGTTTTAAACAAATTGTACTGGAACTTCCCTAAATGAACAGGCTTAATAAGACTACTTCCCAAAATATAGAAAAAGTCCGGAAGCTTACTCATGTACACTTGAAAAATTAATTTACTTAGCATGAAGATTTAATACCAATAATTTGATTTAATTTAAAAAAAAAAAATATGAAACAAAAATATTAAAAATTATTATTCAATGACTAGAAAAATCCCCAAGTTATTTATGTAAAGTTCATAAGAAAGAAGTTACCCTTATACTCTTCTAATAAAAATATATCTGGCATATAATATCTAGTGTTAACCAAAGAGGGACACTGGTGGGAACAAATATGTAAGTAAGAGAAGAACTGCAATTTTCATAGAACTAAAGAGTGAAATGAAATGTTAAGACTATCGTGAGTCATTGAAAATCGAATGTACTTTTTAATGTGTTGTTGGAAACTCAAAGTTGATTAATTCTGTTTCACTTTATGACATCATGCCATGGGAAACAAGAGGCCCATAGGGCCTAAAATCGCTCACCTGAGTACCACTGCTCTATATGCAACCTAGTATACATGTATCATACTGATATACATGTTTCTCAGGAACTTGACAGTTTTTCTTACCCATTTTAGCAATAGTATGGAAAAAAACAGTGATCATGAGATTTCAGTGTGGTACTGCTGATTGAAAATGGACAAAAAGAGAGATGGTCCTTAACCTTTTCCCTCATAAAAACTCATTTTGACATAAATCCTGATCTGCAGAAAGCCCCACTTAAACCTTTCCAAATTTAATTGTAAAATCCCCATCCCCAGACCACTAAGGAGCAGCAAACAGCATAAAACCTGATCAGCCTGCGAGTAACAGTTGGACTTGCAGGCTGATTAGGTTTTATGCTACTCACATAGGTACATATATTTTATAGATCTCTATGAGGAAAAGGGTTAATTATTAAGAAATAAGTTGCAATTTATTACAAAGTGTTTTTAATCATTCGTTTGTGGTTTTTAAGAGGTGTTTGGTAATCCCTGTGTACTGGAACACTGACATGAACCAAAGTAAAGGCAGACAATCTGCATATTCACCCCCCCCCCCCTCCCACATTCACTTTAATGATGATGTTGATGCTGCTGCTGATTTAGGATAGTATCAATAACCCTTATATCTCTATCAGGTGGCTTTGTGTAAAACTAGCCTAGTATCTCATATACATAGTAGCAGGTTATGTAGTTTTTGCACTAACTCAGTGGGGCAACACAGTCCAGAAAATGTGACCTCTGCCAGTAGGTCAGACTAAGCTATAGGAATGGTATTTGTGGTAATGTTATCTTCTCCACCTCTGCATATGTAGTGGAATCACCCAAATGACCTATCAGACTAGTGAACAATCTCATCTAAGGGTACAATTTATTTTTTTGTTTCTAGCTGGTTTTCTCTCTCTCTCTCTCTCTGTTAGACTTCTCTCTCTTTAATAAGTGGCCTTGTAATTTAATGTAACTTTTTGCATTTTATTAAGCTACCAAGACATATTTCTTGTTTTGTTTATGAGCTGATGCATTCTTTTTATGCATAAATGTAACAAAATATCACACTTAAAAATATTCAACTTCTGTAAATCTGATCTGTAAAGGATCAACTTTTGGAGAGGTAGCCTGAACTGCAGAAAAGAGGCCCATGATGGCCCGAAACTGCTCATCTGAGATAAATAGGTTGACCCAAGGAACATCTGTACCAATTTATTTTAAAATCTGGCCAGTAGTTTTGAAGCAGATGATTTTTAAAGTTTTCATATTTTTTTCTTTTTGTTGCCATGGCAACCAGAGTTCTTTATGGATCAAGTTTATTTTAGGAACTTTTGTGAAGGTTGACCCAAGGATCATCCCTGCCAAGTTTAATCAAATTCTGTCCAGTGGTTTCAGAGGAGATGTTGTTTAAAGCTTTCTCTATATACATATAAGGCAAATAAGCCCCGCCCCTGGCGGCCATGTTTTTTTTACGGATCGGAATAATTTTAGCAACTTTGGTAGAGGTTGACCCAAGGAACATCTGTACCAATTTATTTTAAAATCTGGCCAGTAGTTTTGAAGGAGATGATTTTTAAAGTTTTCAAATTATTTTTCTTTTTGTTGCCATGGCAACCAGAGTTCTACATGGATCAAGTTTATTTTAGCAACTTTTGTGAAGGTTGGCCCAAGGATCATCCCTGCCAAGTTTAATCAAATTCTGTCTAGTGGTTTCAGAGGAGATGTTGTTTAAAGGTTTCTCTATATACATATAAGGCAAATAAGCCCCGCCCCTGGCGGCCATGTTTTTTTACGGATCGGAATAATTTTAGCAACTTTGGTAGAGGTTGACCCAAGGAACATCTGTACCAAATTATTTTGAAATCTGGCCAGTAGTTTTGAAGGAGATGATTTTTAAAGTTTTCAAATTATTTTTCTTTTTGTTGCCATGGCAACCAGAGTTCTACATGGATCAACTTTATTTTAGCAACTTTTGTAGAGCCTCACCCAAGGAACATTCCTGCCAAGTTTCATTAAATTCTGTCCAGCGGTTTCAGAGGAGATGTCGTTTAAAGCAAATTGTTGACGACGGACGACGACGGACGCCGGACGAAGGGCGATCACAAAAGCTCACCTTGAGCACTTTGTGCTCAGGTGAGCTAAAAAAGGCAAGCAAAACATCATATAACAGAAGTTAAAATAGTGTCCAATGCTAACACACCTTATAAATGGAATATTCTTTAGCATGGAGACTTGAAAAGTCATGAAAACAAATAAAACAAGAGTTGTCGGAACGACACATATGCCTCCCTACGCACGATTTCACATTCATGATTACTGTGACCTTGACCTTTGACCAAGTGACCCCAAAATCAATAGGGGCCATCTACTAGTCATGACCAATCACCCTATGAAGTTTGAGGAATGTGGGCCCAAGCATTCTCCAGTTATTGATCAGAAACGAAGCTGTCTACCAACGGATCAACCAACAGACATTTGCAAAACAATATGCCCCCTCTTCTTTGAGGGGGGGCGGGGGCATAAACATTGCTCTTTATATACAATCTCTTTTAAAAAATTTGATGGAACCAATAAAAAGGCAGAGTTTGACACAGCTTAAAACAGCAAAGAACAGGCATAAAATTCTACAGCCTATAGATGATACATGTATAAATTAGGTGTGTGTATTTGACAAGGGTTTTAATGTTGTCAGCCTTGGGACTTGGAAAATATCTTATCAAACAATGTGCTTAAAATATGAAACTGCTCCTTATACCATTACAATTTTATAATACATTTAACAATTGCAAATATAAAATACAAAACCTTCTTCACTACTAAAAACTAGACTAATCACCAAAGGTGCTGAATACCCCCTCAACACTGTTTTATTCTAATTAACACCACTAACTCCCATACGACTATCATCTCATTTGCAATTCACAACATTGTAAAGTGGGAGTACAATCAAGATATGACCATAAGATACATTCATGAATGTACACTACCATGTTCTTGTATCATTTAACCCTTTAGCGCATGAATATTCATGCACAATTTTATAAAGAGATGAATATTGATTTATTGAACTTCAAAATGTATACATAAGTAACAATGGATTTTTTCTTTGCCAAGCAGACTGTAGAATCTGAGCTACAATATTGTATGAGGAAACAAAGGGGACCCTGATCATACAGTTCCTGTCAGGAGCTGTTTGATCTGGGTCTGCTCTGTTTGCCAATACATCAAAATGTGTTTATATGAGGGAAAGGGTTGAAGTGACAAAGAAATTTGAGCTATCACTAAAGATTATGAATACCACTTGCAAATGATCTCTTAATTGTCCCACCTCACCTTGTAAAGCTAGTTCAAAAATTAAATCAATTTTGTCTACAGACATTAAAATATGTTTACATTGATTGAATAAATGAAAAAAAAAAAGATATAATCACCTAAAACAAATCCGCTTTATGATGAAAAATAAAGATGATAAAAAATTTCCAGGATTTATACTTTATAAAGCTTAGACTAATAAAACAGTCCTACACTACAAGTGACATCACAATGGCTGCCTACACAGTCACATGAAAAGATTTTAATCTCACGAAAAGTAAAATCAAGTAATTATTTTCTTTCTAAACTGATTTTAGTTATTAAATTACAAAATCAGAATGTTTCTGCTATATTTGAGTTTTGCCAGCTGTAATGGGTTTTGATAATACTTTGGAAAACATTTATCAGAGGCAATTCTAATTACTTTCAAAATAGTCCTTGGTTTAGGTCACATTGATTCACCATGCTGTGGCAGCTATTAAAAATCAAACTCTATTTCTTCTCCATTATAGAGGAGGCTGTTAGAATTGAAAGTTAATTTTGTAGCAAATAATGGACAGAATGCAAACTGAAACTGACAGAATGTAATCTGAATTTTTATACAACTGGCAGAATGCAAATTGAATTCTTATAATAAATAACTTACAGAATGCAGTTGATTTTGAAAAATACAACAAAAAATAAGCTGATAATATGCAAACCGATTTAAGAAAAAAAAGTAGGTCAAGGTCACCTATTAAAACAGCAGTATAAATGGTTACTGAAAATAAATAATGAAGGCTTAAACAAGAATCCATAACAAGAAAAATAATACGGTAAGTTAGAATATTAGAAAAATTAATAAATACCACAAAAATACATATGATCATGAATAATTTGTTAATATAAATAACAATTACAATAAAATTATTTAAAAGAGCTTGGTCATAATCATTATGGTATATTCTACATAGTGAAATTATATTTTTTATGATTTATGCAGCAAAAACAATAAATCTTTTAAGAAACACTTACTGCTCTATGAATCTGCTTTAGAATCTGAGTCTGTGGTCATGTTACTGATTTCTTCACTCTGATTGGTTAAAATATTATCAGGCAGTCCTGTAGCTGGTACCCTGCTCTCTGTAGACTGAATCTCTGATTGTGCTTTACTTGGGGAAACTGTGGTTTTTGAAGGAGATCCATTTGATGTTGAAGGTCCAGATTCCAACTCATTCTGCAAAAACAGGATGAAACTTGTTTTCATCAAATAACAAGAGCTGTCCATAAGACAGCACACTCAATTTTTAATTTTAGTTGCATGCAAAACTTAAACCAATTTCTTTAAGTTAGGAGCCAAACTTTACAATAAATTCATTCAAGAATTGCCTCAACTTAATAATGGTATGATGCCCATAAACACCTTTATAGACTTTCAAGGCCATCTAATAACTAACAAAGGGGTCTGGCACGAAAGGTCATATTTCTCTATATATAATACAAGGGATACTACTGACCAAGATTCATACCCTTATTGAAAAAATGCAAATATCTCAGTCATTTATGATGGTATATCCATATTCTTTGCACCTATCACAAGCAGATGCATTTATGTAACAGAAAATCATAACTGTTTCACCCATGCAAAGGCACTTATCAAGTAACAAAACCTGCTTTAAGAATCTAACCTCAATTTTTAGGATCTCAACATGTGTTCGTACAGCCAGTCTCCCAGTGTAAATAGTCATTTCTGTGAGAGGACGAGGTTAACTGATGCAATAATACCACAAAACAAATTAATTACTCATATTGGAATGCATGTCTCTTAGCCACAAGGAATTCTGTAGATATTGCCAATTTTTCTCCGCTAGCAATCTTTCACTCTATCATGAGTCATTTTGTGAATCACGTAACAATGGATTTGATACGTTGAAGAGGTAAGAAACAGCCAATCAAAACATCTCTTTCTTCTGAAAGTCACTTGATTCATAGAATTGCTAAATGCAAACTGAAAGTAGGCAATTGGTTGAATTGGCGATATCTACAGTATTTTTGTGCCTGAGAAAATATTAAGCCTGCAGAATTTGAATATACCATCATAAATGACTGAGATATTGGCATTTGTTCAACGAGGGTATGAATCTTGGTCAATCATGAGTAGTATCCCTTGTATCATATATATTGTCATAAAGTTTAAAGGTGATGCTTAAGGAATGAAGATGCTTGAGTGCAAACAAACTTACTGTGGATGACGGATTTGTGCAATTAGTGAATATTAGCATCACAATTATCTGTTATCATTAACCCGGTATTTTCCAAAACCCAAAATTTGAAAAATCCAGGAAAGAGATAACACATGTTCACCTTTTTAACAGGGGAAGTAATTATGATTCCATGTTCCCACTCATGGCCCTTGAGTTGCTGTTCCTGAGTAAACTTCTTGTTACAAGTGTTGCACTGGAACATTCTACCTCCATGGTGTCGTTTTAAATGTATCTTGAGTGTGCTGTTCTGGGCTGTAGCATACTCACAATATGTACACTTGAATGGCTTCTCCCCTGTAATGAGAATAGATATATGAATTTCATTAAAAATATTGTTATGATTATTACGTCTTTTTTCCTATGTATTAAATATGTAATTTTTGCAATTTATATTTAAATTCATGGCTTATTTCTTATACATCTATATGTTCTATATTTAGCATACATCTTTACATATCTGAAAACCCTTGGTATGTCACTCTCACTAACACATAAAACTAATTGGATTTTGAAATCTATCCTATCTATCTAATTACCATCACCATATTTGCATGCTTCGTATATATATTTCTTTAGGTGCTTATGTTAATGAAAATCAGATATCCTTACACATAATGTGATTTAGACAAATTAGCAAGCTGCAACCTACCTGATATATCCTTGAAAATGTCAATAAATGAAGCCAATAATCAATGCATTAGGAGCACAACAGCATAGTAAGGAGAATTTATACACTGATACAGTAGGGAGAAATTACATTCGAACATAGTAGGGAGAATTTAATCAAACTGGTTGGCTAACTTTTTATGAAAAGCGTAGAGAAGCAGCTTTTACACCAAACCAAAGATTTAAGTAAGTGATATTTTTTCAATTTCATCATGTGTGGTTAATTTTTTGACAATGAAAAACTCTCATTTTTCAATTCTTTGGTATAAAATTTTATTTTCAATTCACAGATAAACATAAACAGCATGAAAAGGAGAAGGCTTGCTTTAATTATCTGCAAAGTTTAATTTTGTAAGAGTGGCAGCTACTTTCAGAGACAATAAATGTCATCTAACTCACTTGTTTAGTCTAGAAACATGGCTGCCTGCACACAATTAGGTAAAATTACACAAACCTTGTAATTACCCCCATCTTTACTTAAAATAAATTAAAATCAGGATCATAAATCTGGAGAAGTAGGGAGAAATTACACATTGGCACAAAAAGACAATTTACACATATGTACATTGGATTTTGATTAAAAAGTGATGTGTCTTGCACAGCAACTTAAGATAATATAAGATTCCTAAGTACAATGTAAAAGGGGACATTAACTTAAACAACAGGGCCATGATGGCCCTGGATTGCTCACCTGAGTATAGGGTTACCCAAGGAATATCAGTCTGTATTAAAAACATTTTGAAATCTGGCCAGTAGTTTTGAAGGAAATGATCCCTGCAATGTTTTATCAAATTCTGTCCAGCGGTTTCAGAGGAGAGGCCATTTTAAGTTTTCAATATATACATTTAAGGAAAATTAGTCCTGCCCCTTGCAGCCATGTTTTTTTATGGATCTGAATAATTTTAGTAACTTTTGTGAAGCTTCACCCAAGGATCATACCTGGCAAATTAAATCAAATTCTGTCCAGTGGTTGAAGGAGGTAGACAAATGATAAGGAAGATGTTCCTCTACTAACCTGTGTGTATACGGATGTGAACCTTCAGGTGGGATCTCTCTACTGTGGAATAATCACATTCCCCACACTTGTATGGCTTGATACCTGGAACACAATTTTAAATGCATCACACAAGCAACATAGATGTGTATGCTGGTCTCTGTTAAAGGAGGATATTTGGTTTTCTTTAACTTAATTTATGACTTGACTATTTGAGTTTACCAACACTTCGACAGTATTTCAGTCATATAGCAACGTCCAGCTAATTACAGGTGAAGGACGACCCCAAGTGCACGGAGGCATCCAGGCAGAACCACCGACCTACCGCAAGCCAGCTGGAAGGACAAAATTTATGAAAACACTTACAGCTAAGATGGAGATTAATTGTAATGTTTAAATATGGGTTCATTTCTAAAATGTAGTACTTTCATAACTTTGATGATAAAGGAAAAAAGTATTCAACAATTTGTTTGTCATCTGAAAGTATTTCGAGACTGTCTACCTAAGACAGATACAGTGCTACCACAGACATGTGGCATGATACCACTATATCCTGACACCGGTCAACCAGTCCTGGAACTACCCTTATATGCTGAGTGCAAAGCAAGGGAGCTATACCAGTGCCTTTTTTATGACTTTGGTATGTCGTAACTGATGATTATTCACCCACTGTGACAGGTGTCTTAGAATTTAAAAAAGCACATATCAAATGAAATGAGAAAAAAATTGATTTTTATAATATATGTACTTTTCAAAAAATTCCAAAAAAAAAAAAATCATTTTCTTCTAAAATTTACAAGAACACTGACTTAAAAATACAAAAGTGTTCTCTTGGACACGTGTGTCACCTGCTGAAGCATGACGGAAAAAGTGTGACTGACGGACGGACAGATGACAGGCAAGTGATCCCTATATGTCACCTCTGTTTACAGCAGGTGACATAAACACCTAAAGGCAAGACTCATATGATGAGATAAATAAAGTGTAAAACTTTGAACTCACCTGTATGTTTACTCATATGCTTCTTCAGATGAATCCTCTGATTGAATGTTAAGGAACATTTTTCACACTGGAACGGCTTTGAGCCAATATTTTTCCTGTTCTGCCCATTTTCCCCTGCCATAACTAGGTTGTCCATACCAATAATTGCATTAATTCCCTTATTTCCTGAACCAGTCTGCTCCAACTTCCTGTCTGCTGCCTGTTGCATTGTGGGACCAGTCAATAAATCACCTGACTTTACATTTATTGATGACACAGGCACCATGGGTATCACAGACGACTGTGAGATTGTCATGCTGCTTGGCAGTGTGTATGTAAATGGAATGGAAAATATACCACCTGGCTTCAGTATCAGTGAATGTGGTTTCTTTTCTGCGCCCTTCAGTACTGTTTCCGTTGGCAATGTGGAGTCAGAGCTTGACGATGAAGCCACGGGTTCTGACTGTGATATCTCCATGGTTGCTGTCTCAGTTGATCCTGATGGGTCATCCTTGTCTGAGGATAATAGAGTATCTGACTGAACGTCAATAAATATTGTCCCTGCGGCTGATTTTCCAAGAAAATTTGAAGCCATTGCTTGATTTCTATGCATCATTCTCCTCCTTTGAGCATATCGACTAGAGCTCCAAGAGAAAGGCATATGCTTCATCTCCATGTGCCGTTTACGTTTCTTGGGCACCACCGCATTGCAGCATTTCTGCAGGTTCTGATGTGACCCCGGAATGACTGTGACACCACATCCCTGGTTTCCACAGCATTCTTCTGCGGTTCCCTGCATTTCCTGCCCATCAAATTCTGGTCCAACAATACCACAGGAGGAGTCTGTCCCATCTACTTGAGACTCTTCCAAAACAACTCTCTGTGTTGGATTAGCTTCCTTTTCAGGCGATTCTTTTTCCTGAGCTTTGTGAGAAGCATCTAAAGTGTTGGCTTCTTTTGCCTTATTACTACTGGTGTCTGTGAACTGTATTTTTGGCACACTGACAATGCATCTATCCTGACTTATTTTTTGTTTCCCATCTGTCGCTATCAAATTGCTTTGATTCTGACCAGTGCGTGACTGACCAACACTTACTTGGGGTTGACTTGGATTAGACTTTCCTGATTCCAATTTGGAATCTTTTCCCACGATTATTTCTGGTTGAATGGCAGATGGCATTGCTGACAGATCACTGGAGGATATCGTTCTTAACTGGGTGCCAACTGAATCTTTTACAGTAACAGAAACCGGTGTAATCTTTGGTGCTTGGGCAATTGGAACTTTAACCAATTTGTCTGATTTTCCTGTTACCAGGAAAGAGACCGGCACAGCTGTTAGTGTATCCCCAGTCACTACTTGCTGCGTGTGTGACGGCTTCAGCTGTGTGGTCCCTGCCTGAGAAAACTCATTCTTATCAATCACTGCCAAATTCCCTATATCAACATTGTCCTCAATATCTTTAAAATTATCTGTGATCTTCTGTGAAATCAAAGCCTGGCCATGGTGTGTGGATATGATTTGATTTGGGCTGATGTGAAGAACTTGTTTACCATCTATGAAAGTCTTGACCACTTTATCTCTCTCTGGGGTCACCTTTTCTTCTCCCCCCCTCTGAAACTGCTGTAGCAAATTGGAACCTGAAAACTGTTCCTTATTCAAGTCCAGGTGTGGTTTTGGAAGAGCCATGGGTGAAATGTTGGGGGCTTTAAGTAAAGCTTTTGAAGCTGATTCCAGGAAGATTTTGAGGTTGTGAGTGATCTGGGCATGTAGAAGCAGAGCCCAGGCTGTCATGAACCCTTGTGGACAGTAGTTACACTGTAGCTCTGGAAATATCATGATACAACTTATCAGTAAATATATTGGTGAAGCCATTCCATTTCAAAACTTAGGGCCTTACATCAAATAAATAGATAATACTGGCAGAAATTACGTTACTTGACAGTAATATTACCAGTAATGTACCTCTAAATGAAGCAATGTATTATCAAATGAATCTTATCAGTGGTAATTAAGATAACTTGCATGCAATTTAAAACTGTAAGTAAAAAAAGGCAATGTGTATCTGCGACATAATGCTCCGTTGGCATTTGCTGGTCAGAACCAAATATTTGCTTGTATTTAAAATCATGATATATATTTGTACCAAGTTTCATGATGATGTGACATCATCTTTATGGAAAAAAGCTTAAACCTCAGGTGAGGCAGACAGACCAACCAACAGATGGATGCACATACTGACTGAAAATCTATATGCCCCCTAGCTAAGTTAGCAAGGCATAAAATGAGACACAATTTGCATTTAAGTCAAGCAAGCGTTATCTAACCTTGTAAGTTGACATTACAAATGTCTGACACCTTTGAAGACATTGGTGAAGCTTCAACAGCCATTCCAACCAACAGTTATTAAGATACACAAAAGGACTGCTTGCACACAAAACTTTAACCTCAGGGCAGCCTTTAATATAATATTTACTTAGGTTGACAAAGACCTAAGGAACTCAATAACGATTTCTAAATTTCATATATTGACATACTATATCCTTGCTAAAGTTACATGAAGATTTAAGGCACCTCCAGCCACATATATTTGTTAAGAAAGTAAAGCTTAACTGGAGACCCTAACCACAAAGCAGGATACAGCAATTATAGCTTGACAAAAACCATAACCGCAAAACAGTATATCATTATTTCCTTAACCTCAGAAATATATGTTTAGGGTCAACACTAATTATGTATAAACAGGCCTTTTTTCTCATATGATGGGGAGGGGACTGTTAAACCTTTTTTTTTTGAAAATATCACCATTTTCTTTATATGTTGGAAAGAAATATCATTTAGTAAATAGCAAATCTAGGGATGACATGACTTCATAAATTTTAAGAAATTTTCAGAGGGGAAAACCTCTATGAATAACCCCTGATAAAGAATGGAAACAATAGGCCATAGAGGCCCTGATTCCTTCACTTGAGTAAAAGGTTACCAAAGGAACATCTGTGCTAAAACATTTAAAAATATGGCCAGTAGTTTCAAAGGAGATGACTTTTCAAGTTTTCATAATTCATTTCTTTCCATTGCCATTGCAACCAGAGTTCTACATGTATCAAGTTTATTTTAGACACTTTTGAGAAGGTTCACCCAAGGATCATCCCTGCTAAGTTTAATCAAATTTTGTCCAGCGGTTTCAGAGAAGATTTCTACAGAGTTACATGTCTTTAAGGATGCTAAAGGACTGGCAAAACATGTGTGAAATTTCAATCCAACACATGCAATGATTTAGGATATAGCTTTGATAAAACTTGCATGCAAAAATTTAACCCAAATTCAAAGTTCAAAAGGAGCCATAATTTAAAATAAATTCAGCCAAGAGTTATCTAACCTGATGGTCTGATTCCCCTGTATACCTTTATGATACCTATGACTGATTGCTGAGATATAATCATGAAAGTATGTTACATGCAAAAATTTAGCCAAAATTTTAAGTCCAAAAATGGGAGATGAATTTGAGAAAACTGGTATGAGTTATCTGACCTTGCACAGTGACCTTGACCAATGACTTAAATCCATGTGTGAAGTTTCCAAAAAGGTATCTTCATTGATTGGAAAGATATTCAAAACAGGCAAAAAGGTAAACCTAAATTTTTTAAGTCTAAAAGGGACATAACTCTAAAATTACTGCTGACAGAGTTATGTGACTTACCAGAATTATTCAATTTGTTATATAAATCAAGCATGTGACATTTGAAGCAAATATCTTTCATAGTAAACAAGATATTTAGTTACCTTTCAAAACAACTTAAACCAACACCGCCGGCATTGGCAACACCGTGGTGAGTGCTATAGCTCTCATAATCATGGGTTAAAGTTGGAAATTTAACCAAGAGGGCCATAGAGGCCCTGAATCGCCCATCTAAGTATAGGGTTACCCAGATTTTGAAATCTGGCCAGTAGTTTTGAAGGAGATGATTTTTTAAGTTTTCATATTTCTTTTCTTTCTGTTGCCATGGCAACCAGGTCAACATGGATCAAATTTATTTTAGCAATTTTTGTGAAGGTTCTCCCAAGGATCATCCCTGCCACTTTTAATCAAATTCTGTCTAACAGTTTCAGAGGAGATGTCATTTAAAGTTTTCACTAAATATATATAAGGCAATTTAGCCCTGTCCCTGGCAGCAATGTTTTCTTATGGTTCGGAATAACTTTAGCAATCTTGGTAGAGGGTTACCCAAGGAACACCTGTACTAAAATATTTTGAAATCTGGCCAGTAGAATTTATAAAGGAGATGATTTTTAAAGTTTTCATAATTTATTTCTTTCCGTTGCCATGGCAACCTGAGTTCTACATAGATCAAGTTTATTTTAGCAATTTATGTGAAGGTTCATCCAAGGATCACCCCTACCAAATTTAATCAAATTCGGTCCAGTGGTTTCAGAGGAGATATTGTTTAAAGATTTCACTATATACATATAAGGCAATTTAGCCCCGCCTCTGGTGGCCGTTTTTTTTTTTTTTTCCAGATTGGAATAATTTTAGCAATCTTGGTAGAGGGTTACCTAAGGAACACCTGTACTAGAACATTTTGAAAATCTGGCCGGTAATTTTGAAGACGATAATTTTTAAAGTTTTTATATTTTTTTCTTTCTGTTGCCATGGCAACCAGTTCTACATGGATCAAATTTATTTTAGCAACTTTTGTGAAGGTTCACCCAAGGATCATTCCTGCCAAGTTTAATCAAATTCTGTCCAGCGGTTTTAGAGGAGATGTCATTTAAAGCAAATTGTTGACAACACATGACTGGCGATGGACAAGACTGAAGCAGCAGCAGTGATCACAAAAGCTCACCTTGAGCACATTGTGCTCAGGTGAGCTAAAAAAAAGAAGCTAAAAATCCTGCTTTTAGCAATTTTTATATAGTTTAATAAAAAATAAAAAGTCAAATCCTGGAGTTCAGGAATATTCCTGAAAACTTCGAATAATCAAGCTAAAAAGGACTGTCATAATTAGTAGACTGAAAACACTTATTGAATGTATCTCACCTGGATCAGATGACTGGACATCATCCTCATCATTACAGTCCAGTTTCTTGTGTTGAATAAAAAGTGTAATTCTCTGAAGGGGGAATTCCTTCAGACACTGACCACATGTGAGGTAATCTGTCATTATGACTGTGTGCTGTTTATAGGTCTGGAAATAAAAATTGGACGATTCAATTTTATGATAAATTGGGACAGAAACAGTCAATAGTTTGGGTGTGTATTGTCAGTACAAATCCTCAAAGGCTGATATAGAGCAGTTGATTTTGAAAGACTGTAAAAAGTATTTGATAGGTCTTTTACTATTAATGATGGTAATCTGTAAAATTATAAGGAATAAAAAATTAATTCCATTAATTTCAAATTAAAGGGAAGACAATGTTCTGTACAGATATGGATACTGAACAGTGACTGATAATGGTATTCTTTTTATATTGCATCATATCAAAATATACATCAATTCATATTCAACATATTCACTAATTCCAATTCGCCAATTAAAGGCTAAGACTTAAAATACGAAAGAGTCCTTACTCTGGATGTAACAAACATCAATACAAACAAACATTAATGATAATTATGTCCACTAACAGTGTTCAAAATTATCTATCTTCTTTTAATGTGCAACCACATGCATGAACACAGACGCATTTATCGTTTTAAGGATTTTTATATAAATTTATAATTCTGCTGTAGTATCACTCTACTGGCATAAGGTAGATATGTCACATTACCTTGAAAAGCGGCTTAACCATTTATAGTTACGTGATTCAAGTAACAGAAGTAAATCTAGCCAAAATAATGGTTAAAATTAACAAAATGACACAAACTATAATTTGAATTATTCAGGAGCGTAATTTTGTTTAGTATGTTTAGTATGTTTCAAATCAAATTTAAAGCAGCTTGTCCACAGTTGATAGGTAGAATAATATTTTTTTTTTCTCACCCTTGTTAATGTTGGTGAATTTTTGTTTCCTAAAAAATAAACATGGCAAATGTAGATTACACTCTACACCTTTTTCGCTAACACACTTCAAAAAATTCCAGTTAAATATAGAATACGATATCACTGAAGCAGGTGCTTGCTGTACCATGTGACACATTCCTAAGCATAGTCTCCTTCCCAGTTCCCGGTAGCAAATTTGTGCTATAAACATATTATGCCTAGCTTTGAAGTGAGCGTATGCATAAAGAGTAGATGTGATCAGCCATGTGATGGCACACGGAAAAAGAAATTCTAAAAAGTTTTATAATTCTAAATTGCAGATATGCTCTAAGTTGAGAGAGGCAATCACTGAAGAAGATAATGATGAATGATGATTGATGAAGTATAGGTTTAATACAGTTTGCAACACTATTGCTACCCTATTATTTTTTTTTACAATGGGAATGTTGCTTTAGGTTACCATACAATCATGGGTGTTAATACTAGAGGTAATATATATATATAATACATATTGATATAGTTTAAATCAAATTCTTTGTTTGTTTGTCGGTTTAACATCCCACCGACAGTATTTCAGTCTTTGGAGACAATGTCTACTTGAGACAGATATAGTGCTGCCAACCTTCATAGACATGTGGCATGATACCACACCCAGTCATATTATCCTGACAACGGGCTAACCTGTCCTGAAACTACTCTATATATAAGCTAAGTGCCAAACAAAAGTTATACCAGTTCCATTTTTTTACAACTTTAGTATGTCGCGAACAGGGATCGAACCCAAGACCTCCCACTCTCTAACCACTAGACCACCAGGGACGGTCAAATTCTTAGTAAGACCATCTATGAAATAGCTGCTTTTAAAAACATAAGACATTTCTGATTAAATATCTACTTTACATTTCTTTCATTGACTGATTTTAAGGTCATATTTGGTGGTATGTAAATGCGGTTAGAACATTCAGTCCCCTTCAGTTCATTGGTGTGTAACTATTTTGCCTAGTATTTTATGACACCGGTAAAGTACAGTACATTGGTGATGCAAGTGAAAAATTTAGTGCCGAGTGCAAAAACAAAACATCATTGTTAAGTTCAATGAAGACCTCATTCAAAATTAAAACAACTTTACGATCTCATAAAAAAATGTATAAGGTTAAGCCATATGTAAAACTAACATGTCAGATGAAAGAGTACTGTTCGTTATTCGACGTGATTTTACTTTAAATGTGTGCAAACAGCAGACCCAAAGAAACGGTTATTCGTTTTTACAGCAAATGCGTCATATTTGCAAAATATGGATTGAAATATTCGATCGTATATTTTAGAAAATGATAAGTTTAGATATAATATTTACTGTTCTTATACACATTGAAAATAATATGATTTTATTCAAAATACACTCACAGCAATGATTTATACAAATATATATCTACATAATTATAAATTATCCAAAACTCTCCTTAACCCTAACACCGTTTCCGGTGTAAACAATCAGGACGGACGAGGTCACATGTATACACTTAATTCAGGGTGAAGAACCTAAGCTAATAGGACGCTTACTACCCTCAGTGTTGAATGAGGTATGAACAGCCTAAAATTTGTTAATTTGACGTTAATTTTATATTGTTTTGATCAATCAGAGATTTTATTGTTCAAGCTGTAGTGACACCTCACTGAAATGTCAAAAATCAAATTCTTATGCAACATGTCCTGATTATATCCGGGATCACCTTGTATCTACATGTCCCCGACTGTTTAAAAACTTCGCAGTAACGAATGTTAGGTTGTCAGACGTTTCACCCTCAAATTGGGGGTGAAACGTCCTGTATTGAGCATATAACAGGTCGTTTCCTCCCCTCTGTTATTTTATTTAAGTATTTAATTTAATTACTTTATATTATCCTAAATTATTTAAAGAATATTCAATATTTTTATAGTTTTTTTTTTTTCAAACTACGGTAAGGTGTCTTTACTGAATATATTTTTTACAATTAATTAATTACAGAATTAATCAATAATTATGTTTAATTTGATAAGTGCGAAAGTGCGATAAGATAAAAAAAAAATGTTATTAATTAATATTTTGATTTCATTAATGTTTTAATTACATTTGAAGGCACCCACTCTGATGTTATTTATAAGATTGGGTTTAATGATCTGAATAATAAAGGTGTGAGGAGTAAAAAAAGGTTTTAGGTATAAACAATGCAATTAAGACTTTGAAAGGTTAATGTGATCGTGTGCACATGTATTAGATGAGAAGAAACAAAACAAAAAAACACACACACATGAGAAAAAACACCAATTCAGTAACTTTTAAATGCATTGTTTATTTATATGTATTATAAAACATATTTTCCCACATTATTATTTTTTTAAATTTTTATTTGAAGTCCTTTTGTTAGAAATTATTGTATAGTAATTGATCCTAATGTTATTAATGATAATTATCTTCTTAGTTTGATTTATTTAGTTATTTAATGACATTGTTAACATACAAAAATTGTGAAATAGTACTGACAGTATCGCTATATAAGAAATGATAATTTACGTATTTTACAAGTATAATATATTCTTCCCATAATTTAGAAATCGAAATACATGTATATGATAATGTCAATGACCTTTGAATAAAAAATAAATGATTATTATAAAAATCAGACGTACCTTCGTGTAAAAATTTAAAAAAAAGGATTGCATTCCATTACATAATTATTCATTGACATGCACGGTAAATAAAGACTTATGCGACTGTGTTATTAAGCATGTCGGATGAATGACTCCACTATACAAAGTAGCAGTTATGTGACACATGCCGTTAAGTATGGCCAATAAACACATCAGATTAGCAATTATTTAATGAATAGGACCATATACATGTATAACGACCAATCTCTATTTCCATTTTATGTGCACTTATTCTTAAATTGGCAAGACACCTTTCAATAGACACATTTTTGATAGAGTTAATATATGGTTCTCTACAAAGTCTTTGTTTAAATAAAGCATATGTTCTTAATTTCCTGTTGTTCTTTGTGGCACAAGAGTTTATATAAGATGTCCACTGACATTTATATTTTTGTACAAGCTTGTTATGTACCTTGCTTAAAATACCATCAGATAATAACTGTGTATAAGTAATATTCAGGTGTTTGAGTAATAAATGTATGTTGGCAGACCATGACTTCTTCTTTTTATGATATAACTTATTACTTTCCATAAAAGCATATTTTAGAAAGCTGTCTTTGTCAGTTTTTTGTAAATACTTCATGGTTGAAAAAAGGACCTCAATATAAGTCGGGTATCTCCTAACTCTGTCATTATGGCAACATTAGTGGCTTTCTTATTAACTCCCAATACATATTTAAGGAATTTAAGATATAACTTTTCACAAGGTAAAGAGTCGAGAATCTTAAAAATGTCAAAATCAATCTTCTTAGTGGTAATACTGCTGGAGTTTATTGTACCTCATATTTCACTTCCATACAATAATATGGGCTTTAACCCTTTCCCTCATATAGACTCATTTTGACGCACTCAATAGGTACCACATAAAGCCTGATCTGCAGAAAACCACAGTTAAACCTTACCAAATTTAATTATAAAGGCCTCATTTCCAGACCATTGAGAAGCAGCGAACAGCATAAAACCTGATCAGCCTGCGAGTTACTCACAGGCTGATCTGGTTTTATGTTGTTCGCATAGGTCTTTTCATGGTTTCCGCTATGAGGGAAAGGGTTAAAGTATGATCATTCAAGTGTAATACAGTACTAAGTTTAAAATTAGCTTTTAGTGCTCTTTTGTACAAGTCATTCTGACAATAGGAGAAAGTTCCTGATGAGGAAAATACAATACCAAAATACTTGTAAGACATAACCTGCTAGACATCTAAACCATCATTATGTCAATTTAAAATCAAACTTCTTTCCAGATTTGCTAATTAAACACCATAACATTTGTTTTCTTTAGGTTAACAGTTAAACCATAATTATCACTATATATTTTCAATTTATCTGAACAATTTTGTAAACCAGTTACTGATATTGACAACAATACCAAATCATCTGCATACATAAGACAGCGTATAGTGACGTTGTGCTCAGGTGAGCTAAAAACAAAAAATCTGCAGGTCTTGATGGCATAAGAAATGAAATCATGACTCTTGGGTCAAATTAGCCCCGCCCCAGGGGTCACTTGATTTTACATTTTAAGACTTAAATAGGAAAAACCACAAGGCCTAGAGATATTAAGATATTTGGTTTGTTACATGGCCTTATAGACTACTACCGAGTTTTTCATATCATGGCGCTGGGGTCAAAATTAGCCCTGTCCCAGGGGTCACTTGATTTTACATAGACTTATATCTGAGAGTTTTTTCCGAAGATCTTGTCAGAATCCTCAAGATCATGAGTTTAGATATTTGGAATGAAACATGGCCCAATGGACCTGAACCAAGTTTTCAAACTGGCTCTTTGGTCAAAATTGGTCCCACCCTTGGGATTATATAGCTATTACCATCAAGATTTGGACCACAGGTAATGTTTTTGTGAGAAATTATGATTATTTTGTTGTACTTCTGCATGGATTTTGTATTCAGTATGACTGTGTTATAAAAGGCAATAATATATCAGGTGAGAAGTCCGGGCCATTTTGGCCCTCTTGTTTATTTTTATACGCCGCCGGAGGCGGTCGTATATTGAGCGTATTTGACCCAAGAGTCATGATTTGAACAAATTTGGTAGATGTCCATAAGGTCAAGTTACCTACCAAATAAATAAAATCCAGGCTTTGTGGTAATTTCTGACAAGACCTCTAGGTCAGAGCCAATTCTGACTCCAGGGCCATGATGTGAACAAACTTGGTAGTTGTCTACTAGGCCATATTATATACCAAAAATTGAAATATTTTAACTCCAGGACTTTTAAGTTTCTGCCCAGAAGATTTTTTAGATTTTCCTATTTAAGCCTATGTAAAATCAAGTCACCCTTAGGACAGGGCCAATTTTGACCCAAGGGCCATGATCTGAACACACTTGGTAGATGTCTATTATAAAGGCCATGTTACACACCAAATATCTGAACTCCAGGCCTTGTGGTTTGTAACAAGAGGATTTTTCTAGATTTTCCTATTGTCAAGAATAACAATTATGATGCTACAACGTCATAATGAATATGACATTGTTGTTTCTTATCGGTCTTTCAGGCCAGATACAAAAACAAGAGGGCCAAGATGGCCCTGTGTCGCTCACCTGAGTAAGATGGCTGTGTTAGGCATAATGACAAAAAATCTAGCATCTAAAGTGTTTTTCTAACATTTGACTAAGTGACCTACATTTTGATCCTACCTTAATTTGCCCGAGATATCATGTGACAAACATCCTGACTAAGTTTCATGAAGATTGAGCTCAGACTGTGACCTCTAGAGTGTTCACAAGGTTTTTCTAAGATTTGACCTGGTGGCCTAGTTTTTGATCCCACATGACCCAATTTCAAACTCATCCGAGATATCATGTAGACAAACATCCTGACTAAGTTTCATGAAGATTGGGCCAAAACTGTGGCCTCAAGAGTGTTCACAAGGTTTTTCTAAGATTTGACCTGGTGACCTAATTTTTTGCTAATGCTTTTTGATTCCCATCCAATATTCCTGCTTTGTCTTCATAATCAAATGCATGTTTATATAAGCGAACATTTGTCATGAAAAATTTGGTTTTTG
>CM037792.1:51769470-51782585 GCA_021229015.1 Solen grandis | reverse complement strand
TAACCATGGAAAAAGGCTATCTGGAGCCCTTGGCTTACAGGGTTTAGTGCAGACGAAACGCGCTGCATTACGCTGAATTTGTAAAATCTGTTTTATCTGAGTTACTTGTTGAGGATTCCAAACTGTAGATGTATATTCAACCTTAGGGCGTACGAGGCTCTGATAAGCTCTCTCCTTGGTCTTAACCGGGCAATGATTCAGATTACGTTTAAGAAATCCCAGAACTCTGGATGCACTGCTAGTAATATGTCTATATGCAAATTAAATTTTAGGTTTTCACTAAATTCTACACCCAGGTATGTATGATGGCTAACTATTTAAAGCTGAGTACCTTGAAGTATAGGTACAATGACAGCCAAAGTCCTCCTCAAAATCGATATTGGAATAGAATCTGGTCCACTTGCCTTCTTTTCATTCAAACGATTGATGCAATTTTCTATCCCTTTAGCGGAAAATTGTATATTAATCATTGGTATATATGGACTATCGCCTTTATCTGGTATACTATGAAGAGTGTCCTGGGTAATTACAGAAGTAAATTGTTCGTTCAACGTAGTTGCTTTTTCCCTTAGGGAGTTTCCAATTAGCTTTCAAGATTCCTATGCTAACAGTTTCTTGTTTCCTAGCTTTTATATTTTTCCAAAAGTACTCTGATGCTGTATTTGAATCAGGATCAATAATGTTATTTAAATAGTTATTATATGATAAATGGACTTATTTCTGACTTTCCGCCTCATGTCCTTAAACTTTTCTTTGTCTTCATAGTCATGGGTCCTCCTGGTCCTATTATAGGGTCGATGTTTCTTATAAATCATACGTTTGATCTCAGGGGTCATCCAAGGTATATCCGGTTTCTCTTTAACATGTTGCTTTGGAACAGAAGAGTGTATAGCTTGGGATATAGCAATCTTGAAAGCTGACCAATTTCCTTCAACACTGAGAACAGCACATTTTAAAAATGAGTCCTTGAAAGAGGATAACTCTGAGACTAAATGTTCCAACTTAGCTTTCTTGTAGTTATGCACTATTCTCCATTTCTTCTCCTGGATGGGTGGACGAAGATAAATGACCACGGTCAGTACATCATGATCTGACAAACATATAGGTGGACAAGTATAACATTTCTGTATAAGACTGGGATGCGATGTTATAAGTAAGTCTAGTATTCTTTCTTGTCTTCTTGCATGAGTGTTAATCTGGTCCAAACAATGATCTTTTAGTATATTACAAAGTCTATCACAATGCTTCTTATCCCTGGAACCAGGTAGTGCACTAACAGCTTTCCAATTAATATCTCCTAAGTTAAAATCACCGCCTAGTAGAATTTTACAATTGCGATATTTATCATTAGAACCTATCAAGGAGAGCGAGATATTCAATTCATCCAGAACGTCAATTGAATATTTCGGTTCTCTATAAAATTATCCTACTACGAGTTTGTCATATTTTGGTGTAGTGACGTTGACCCATTTCAATTCACATTCAGTGTCCAGATCTTTACATTCTTTACATTCATACCCTGGTTTAACCATAACCATTACTCCTCCACACCTCCTTTCTTAGTGCTAGACTGACGATCTTTCTTGAATATTTTATACTTATGTTCTGACGGTATATTGAATGGTAGCATCTCAGAATCCTTGAATCTCGGATCTAAATGTGTTTCATCCCCGATGGTAATGTCGGGTTCCATACAGGGAATTATACTATAAAGTTTTGTTTGTTTATTTTTGAATCTTGTAAAGTTAATTACCACTTATGTGAATTGATTAGGGTTTTTAACTGACAGTGCACATTGTGTCTCGGAGGCCGCTACACCTACCTTTAAAAACTTCACTCACTTATAGTCCTCAATGGGTAGTGGTGCCTTCCTGATTTTTGTAAATGTGGGGTCCCTGGGGGTCAGGCCCCATCCCCTCAAAGATGGATTTATGCATAAAAATGTATTTCGGTTAAATATTCCAAATTTTCAACCATAATTCATATACATGTACTTTTTTGTTCCTAAAATTGAGAAGATTGAATAGCACTACTTTGAGGTCACCGAGGGGTCAGGTCCCACCCTCTCAATTTTACTTTTGACCTTATATCTTACAAAACTGTTCAGATCCACACCCCTAAACCATAACTATTCTTGTTCCTCATGATGATATGGATTGATTGGTACTTCTTTTATGTTCACATGGTTCACCATGATTAAAAAGATTGAATTGTACTACTTAAGTGTCCCCGACGGGTCATAAAGGGGTCTGGCCCCAACCCGTCAGTTTTACTTCTGACCTTTATTAAAAAAAAATTGTGATCCCCACCCATAAACCATATATATTCTTGTTCCCCATGATCAGATGGATTGAATGGTACTGTATGGTTGTCTAAGGAGAAACTTCGTTTGGAAGACTTAGTAACAGTTTACTGTTCTAATTTTTACTTGTTTTCACTGAGCCCATTGATGATTTTCTTTGAAACTTGGTATACTTGTGTATCACTATCACCACTGCCTTTGGACAAGAGGTGATTACTCTGTCATGGATTTTGACAAATTTATACCCCATTTCAACTTAAAATCTGGATCATATTTTTCGTACCATATGAGTTTTCCACTGAACCCTTAAAGGCGTCGCTTTGAAACTTTGAATGCTTGTTTATAACCTCTTCATTCCACATGCAGGGAAGAGTACATAACTTTTTCATGGATTTTGGCTAAATAATGCCCCTTTTCTGGACTTAGAATCTTAGTTTAGTTTTTTATCCTCGCTCACTTTTTCAACTGAACCTTTTGAACTGAACTTCACATGCATAGATATCACATAAAACCGACAATTCAGTCCTCAAAATTTGTGTTTGTAACAATGCATTACCTTAACATGGGCCACAATTCTGCATAATTTCAACTGATGACGACATCATCTATGTCGGATTATCATGAAAAAATAGAAATTTTTTTATGTGCACTCATACGTCAAATTTTCTTTAATAATCTCAGTTTATGGAGAATCACTTGAAAAGGTAGATATTTCAAAGCCCTTTTTTAGCTCGACTATTCGAAGAATAAGGAGGGCTATTCTACTTACCCGAGTGTCGGCGTTATGGTTAAGATTTTCGTACCACCTCACTTTATTACTGAACCCATTGTGATATTGCTTTGAAACTTAAAAAAACTTGTTTATGAACGTCAGTCCCACCTGTAGGCAAGAGGGGATAATTCTGTCATGGATTTTGACTAAATTATTCCCCTTTTCAACTTTAAATCTTGGTTAATATTTCCGTACCACCTCACGTTTTCACTGAACCTTTTGCGGTATTGCTTTGAGACTTGAAATACTTGTTTATGACCATCATATGGATAACTTTGTCATGGATTTTGACCAAAGCATGCCCCTATCGACCTTGAAACTTGGTTAACTTCTTCATACTACCTCATTCTTTAACTGAGCTCTTTAAGGTAAGGTATTGCTTTGAAACTTGGTATACTTGTTTATAACCATTGCCTCCACCTGTAGGTAAGAATGCATAACTCTATAATGGATATTGACCAAATTATGCGCCTTTTTCGACATAGAATTTTGGTAAAGGTTTGCAAACCACCTTATTGTTTTCACGGAAACCTTTGAGATAATGCATTGAAACTTGGGATACATATTTATTTGTTCTTGTTTACCTCTTGATAATACAGAGATTCATATTTTGCTTATTACTACATTTTTTATCGACAAGCACTGAAATAGTCGAGCGCGCTGTCTTATGTACAGCTCTTGTTAAGTAAGGTGCCTCCGTGGCCGAGAGGGTAAAGTCGCTGACTTTAACACTCACTCAGCCCCTCACCGCGTGGGTTCGAATCCCGGCAGGGTCATTTGGATTTTCATGTGAGGAAGCCTTCCAGCTGGCTTGCGATAGGTCGGTGGTTCTACCCGGATGCCTCCGTGCATTCGGGGTCTTCATCCACCTGTAATTAACTGGACGTCGCTATATGACTGAAATACTGTCGAAGCGACGGTAAACTCAAATAGTCAAGTCAAGTCAAGTCTTGTTAAGTAACCTGGTCATGATATTATAGAGTTTCAAATATCAATAATTAGGTTTTTGTGGCTGTTGCTACCTATTGTTTTTCCTCTGTTAATTTATCACTTTTATTTTAAGCTCACCTGAGCACAACATGCTCATGGTGAACTAAAAGGGTGGGCCTGTGCGTGCGACCGTTGTCAACAATTTCCTTTAAACAATATCTCTTCCTAAACTGCTGAATGGATTTTGACCAAATTTCACAGGATTGATCCTTATGAGGTTCTCTATCAAATCGTTCAAATTGTTTTGATTGGTTGAAAAAGTTGATCCCAGGAGCTAAATAATAGATTTTGAAAATGCAATCATTGAAAATCTTATTCTGCAAAACTGCAGGATCTAGAGCTAAGATATTTGATGTGTAACATTGTCAAGTGGACCTCTACCAAGTTTGTTCAAATCATGGCCCTGGGGTCAAAATTGGCCCCGACACAAGGGCTTTTTTACATTGGCTTATTATGAAAATCTAGAAAAATTAAAGGCCTGGGGTTAAGATCGTTATGTGTTACATGGCCTTATAGACATCTACCAATTCTGTTCAATTCATGGCCCTGGTTTCAAAATTGGCCCTGCTCCAAGGATTTTAAATAGACTTAAATAGGGAATTAGAACAATCTTCTTGTCAGAAACTAAAATGCCTGAGTTCAGATATGGTAGTATGGCCTAGTGGAAATCTACCAACTTTGTTCACATCATCGCCCAGGGGTCAAAATTGGCCCCGCTCCAGAAGTCACATGAATTTACATTGGCTTACATAGAAAAAACTAGAAAAAATCTTTTTGTCAGAAACCACAAGGCCTGGGGATTAGATTTTTTGTTTGTAACATAGCCTAGTGGACATCTACCAAGTTTGTTCAAATGATGACTCTTAGTTAAAAATTGGCCTAGTCCCAGGGGTCACTTGATTTTTCATAGACTTAAATAGCAAAAACAAATCATGGCTCATAGGGTCATAGGGTTTATGTTTTAAAAGGTAATGAAGGCGTTATTTCTCAGGTGAGCGATTAAGGGCCACATTGGCCCTCTTGTCTATTATTTTTAATTATTTTTCTTCCACCCATTTTCCTGTACGCGACTGGTAGGAAATTTTAGATATGTAATCACATGTTTCTGAACATGTGCCTTATCTTTTTTTAAGTTGTTTCTCATTTTGCCGCTAGTGGGGCTTTGCTTGAAACTAAAAAAGTGTCAATTTATGTTTCAGATCAGAAAGGTTTTCAGCATTTTTTCCTTCTTGACAGCACAATATAATACAATAGGTATCTCAGTATTAGGTTTTTTATTTGAAAAGGTTGCATGTTCGAACCTTACAGAAAAGTGCGAAGATGAGGATAGGTCTACGAAAAAAGTGTCAATTTATGTTTCAGATCAGAAAGAAGAATACTGACTGCTGCATATGATTTGCAAGATATATACGCATAGAAAAATATGGTGTGGAAGAGAATATCCGCCAATATTATAATTACTTTTTCTAATTTTCAATACTTGAATTTCTTATTTCAAATGTTAATTTGCAAATTGTTACATCGTTGTATACATTTTAATGGTAATGATGATTTGTTTGTTGCACATGAAAGAAAAAAAAGAGAAAAAAAAGAAGACATTTCAAACTTGAATTGAAATAAAGATCGATTCTTTTATCTTGTATGATGTTGGTTATAATGACCCATGTATGCATTAATGAGGTAGGTCTTTACTTTTTCCACAAATTGTTAGCCTTCCCTTTTATCATATATTTCCACCCCCTTCCCCATCTCTCTCTCTCTTTCCCCTTTGTCCTATGTCATATATTCCCCCTTTGTCAAATAGCATATACACTATATCATAACCGCCAGTTAAGTATAGGATGATATGCTTAAAATTGTTATAGCAACAAGGAATATCTAGTGACATTTGCCTCACGTTGAAATTTGATATCATAAGCAAACACTAGTAAGGTCTATTTATAGATGGACATTTGTACATTTTACATAGGTAGACTTGAAACTTGTGGATTTGTAACTTGTAAATTTGTAACTTGCAGATTTGTAACTTGTAGATATGTAACTTGTAGATTTTTAACTTGCAGATTTGTAATTTGTAGATTTGTAAGTTGTAGATTTGTAAGTTGTAGATTTATAAGTTGTAGATTTGTAACATGAAGATTTGTAACTTGTATATTTTGTTACTTGCAAATTAAATTAGGTGTTGGTAAATGTGAAATTGTTTATATGTAATAGTAATTAGAGGTATTTATCAAATGCAGTGTTAAAATTTGCAAATTAATATTTGAAATGAGAAATTCAAGTATTGAAAATTAGAAACAGTAATTATAATATTGGCGGAGATTCCCTTCCATAATATGGGGTGGCAATTTTAGGAAATGCATTGTTTGACTTTAGAAGCGGTCAAACTTCATTAAAATATTGGAAAAATCAAAATTTCAAAAACATGTTTTTATAGGCATATAGTAATCGCACTGTCCATCTGTACGTCCACCCGTACGCCTGTATATCTGTTTTTCCTGCTTCGTGTCCGCTCTGTAACACCTACATGCATGAGTAGATTTTAAAGTAACCTGGTAGAAATATTCACCACATTGAGGTGATGTGTTACGATAAAGACCCAGGTGCGTATCTAGAAGGTCAAGGCCACAATCTGGAGTTAAAAACGGGAACATTTTGTTGTTTCCGGCTCTAAATCCACCATTCATGGATATATTTTGAAATAACCCGGCACATATGTTCTTCTAGAGAAGACGATGTGTCATGTGCAAGACCCAGGTCTTTAGCTCAAAGGTCAAGATCACAGTCCAGGGTCAAAGTTAAACAAGAACTGTTCCAAAACAGCGTGCTCCACTTTTCTGAGTGCTGAATAGTATAGTGTTAGCTGTTACTGTTTTTAGTGTTTACATAAACGAGAAATATCTTTAAAAAGATAAAAAACGTAAAAAACGTATAAGAGAAAACGTATTTGTCGCTAAATTTGAGAAATGCAATATTCTAGCCAGTAAAAAAAGAAAGGGGAAAATGTAGTTTAAGCGAAACTTAATTAAAATAAGGGGGTCAAGATGGCACTAAAGACGCTCACCTGAGAAAAACTGTTTTCATTGCCTGTAAAAGTTACTAAATCATTGCATAGTTGTACTGAATATATAATGCATGAGATAATTTCAATTCCACAAACAAAGCAGTACCTATGATCAAAGTTTAAAGTCAAATTTGACTGAGAGATTATGGCTATAAACATTGTCAATGAATTTTCAAAATTTCCAAAATGATTGCTAAAGAAATGAAGATGCTAGAGTGTAAACAGTAAAATCTAGCATTTTTATTTAATAAAGGGCAATAACTCCTGACTTATTATCCGATATCATCCATAATCAATTTTTGCCTAGAGAGTATGGCTATAAATAATATCATAAGTTTGAATATGATTGCTTAAGAAATGAAGATGCTAGAATGCAAACACAGTGAAATCTGGCATTTTTTAATATAAAAAGGGGCATAACTCATGTCCTAATGGGCCGATATCTGCCCAAATCAAACTTGACCGAGATATTATGGTAATAAACATTGTCATAAAGTTTGAAGTTGATTGCAGAAATAAAGATGCCAGAGTGCAAACAAACAAACTGTGGACGACGGAAAGACGGACGACGGACATGCATCGATCCTAATAGCTCATCTCCTGAGCACATGTGCTCAGGTGAGCTCAAAATAATGATAAATAATTCCATCAGTGGGATATGACCTCGGTACCCTCAGATTAGCAGACGAACACCTATCCAACTGCGCTACGGAGGCTGTTGCTACATAGGTTTTATGTTAGCTAACATATACACTGCGTGTTTTTGTGACTTGGAGGGACGAGTCCACTATCAAGGTGAATTACGTTTTCTAAAGACTCACAAGTTTTAAGTTTTAAACTGGATGTTTTTTTATGTCTGAAGTTTTCAACTGGGTGTTTTTTATGTTTAAATGAGTAGATTAAATTGTTATTCACCCATTGACGACCATGCAGAAAGATATGCACCTGAAACTCCATTTTTATGATGGAATATCCTAAAATGATTTATGCAAACCAATGAAAGGTGCTTTTTCGAACACTTCGGTTGTTAACCAGATTAGATGGTTCAAGCAATAGGTCAAACTCCATTTGATACAGCCCACGCCACAAGTGTGTGACATAAGGTATTGAGCCCGAAAACATGGGACGTTTCAATTTCCTAGATTTATTTCTTACTGAAATAAGAAATTGGAAAATATTAACCTAATATATTCCAAATAAAATGAACAGTAAAGAATAATCTAAACTAGAAATGCGCATAACTGTTGAAAAATGTATTTAAGAGTTACATGCACTTTTAAAATATTTTCCAACTTTAAAAGTGATCAAGTATTCCAACCTTGTCAGAAAAGGTGCACAACCATTCCCCAATGGATTTTAGGGTTAGCTGCCTTTTTGAAATGGGTTTCCATATAGACAATAAACAAGTTTTCAAAGTTTTAAGTGAATATGTTTGATAGATTTAGGGAAAATCTGAACCATTACAGAAAAGTTGAAAAGGGGCCATAACTGTGCTAAAATGATTTTTGTGGTTATATGGTCTTTAGAAATTGGTTCCCTCATAGATAGAAAACAAATTTTCCAAGCTTGAGTGAATATGTTTTATATGTGAATAATTATATACATGGTGTGTGAAGGGCAAAACTTGAAAAAGATTTCATTCGATTTACCAACAAGTATTCGAATAGAAGAGCGTGCTTTCTTGTGGACAGCTCTTGTTAAAAAATGGGCATGATTTGGTTATTTTACGCCAGTTCAAAAGTTGACCGCTTGTTTAAGCAACCTGCTTCACACATTTCATTTCTATCGTTTCTTTTAAAACATTTAAATTGATTAATTGGTTTACCTAGGTAGATTCCAACAGCTATATACATAGATGTACCGATATATATATATATATATATATATATATATATATATATATATATATATAAGTGACTCGATGCTAATCGCTAATGGAGCGAGTCAAAACGTATCCAAACCAAAACGTACCCAATATATATCGTACCCAAGTTTTTTTTTATTGTTTTTTTTTTGTGTGTTAAATTTCACTTGATATTTTCATATAATATTTTTAGTCAGGTTATTATTTATGATTTTGTCTGAAAATATGTTATTCTTTTATATGAATGCATTTTAAGTCTTTTGTTGATGTTTGCTTATTGATGTATCAGAATAATGATGTTACTATTCTCATATATAATTCTTTATTATGAATACTTTAAATTTTTTAATAAAATATTTTTGACAATTGAATGAACTATTTTTAATAATGTTTTTTTTTTTTAAACTAAATGTGAATTAAATTAATTTAATTTTTATTTAAAATTATATGAAAGTTTTTGTATTGTTTTTATTTCCATATATTTTTTATTACTTTTTATTTTTAAGTATTATGCACCAACTGAATGTTTCTTTGACAGTTCAAGTATAACAAATACATATATCATACCAGTATATAAAGACAATAAAGCTGTCCGAAAATATTTGGAGCCACTTGCATTAAATTTGGCTCCAACTTCTTAAATTTGGCTCTATTTTTTCTAATTTTGCGAATGTGTTGACGCAAACATTTATACAGCCAGGGTGAGCCCTGGGATTAATGGAGTTGGAATAATAAAGGTTAAACTTCACCAGTTCTTTCGACTAGTAGTTATGACTTCAGGGAGTAATGAGTAACCATACATTTTTATACAATTGGATATGTTACATATAAACATTCAATTTGCTAGAATGCTTCACCTTAACATGTGCAAATCTTAAGTTTAAATCAACTGAACACATCAAATATGACATATATTTATGTTTTTCGGATAACATCAAAAATATATTTTAATTTAAGATATAAACTAAAATTTTTGGAAAACAACAACAACAACAAACATACAAAAAAATAAACAAAAGAATGTTGTTAATGAAATAGTGCCAATGTTGAATTGTGATGCGTTAGGAGTTAATGGCATACATTTTATGATGATATCGTGAAGACAAGGACGAAAGAAGTGATACAATTCACTTTCTTATGATATGTTTGTCTGGCGAAAGTTTATTTGGTCCAACACTTTCCTCTTATCCCGAGATGTGAATTTTAACTTAGTAGAAGGCTTGTTTCAAAATCTTAACGCCAAATAAGTATTCATATTGCATAATTATGCGGGCACATCTTCCAAAATATCCAAATGCTTATGTAATCAAACGCATACCAATGTTTCTCACGAATCAGTGTTTTTGTTTCAATATCAAGTTTTACAGTTTGTCCGACTTTATCGTTCAATGAGACGCTTGCATTTCGTTCAAAATTTGAAATATATATTGCATAAATTGATCCGTGAGGTCTTGATATGGAGAAAATATAAGTGTATACTGCCTACGTGATATTTGGACTGAATGGGCAGAGCTTGTATGCGGTGGCGGGTGATCACGTCATGTTTTACATTTAACCTTATAAAATGTACTAAGTGATACTGACTCTGAACCATCACGTGCACTGTCAATCAAACGGGAGTTCGTTCCATAACGCGAGGTCAAAAGCAAAGCTGTATGGCGTACGGGACAAACAGTAAATATGTTATCGTTTATATTTTAAATTCCATGGATTTATTACAGCGCTTCGCTTCGTGTGTAAAAAACAACAACAACAAAAAAAAATACAAAAAAAATACAAAAAAACAACAAAAAAAAACAACAACAAAACACCAAAAACAAAAAAACAAAAAAAAAAAAAAAAAAAAAAAACCCCTTCACTTTTGAATTTCACTCGTAAACACGATGACATGGCTTCAAGAAGCGAACAAATTCAAGCACTTGTGCAGCTCGCAGCCGGCGCTAGCTTTTCTAACGTCTCTAGGCAGTTTAACTACCATAGAAATACCATTATTAAAATCAGACGATGTTACAACCATAATGGAAACGACCCGGTAGACCGAAGGCGACAACGGCATGTCAGGACATAAATTTACGTTGACGCACTCACGTCTTCGATTCAGAACTGCTACAAGCACTGCGAGGCAGCTTGGTGTATCTATGGAAACCGTTCTCAAGCGACTATGGGTCAAATGAATACCCGATAAGGGCTAGGAGACCGTACGCAGGTCAGATCCTAAACAACAGAAATTGCGCTTTTCAAACTGATCTGGGCCCGCCGTCACTTCCGTTTAAATGTGCCATGTGGTCTAGGGTTCTTTTTAGTGATGAGTCGCCATTTTAACTTAGCACTGCTGACGCTAGAGTTCGAGTACTTACACAGTTTTGACCAGAACTGTTTACTAGAGCGAGATCGTTTTGGAGGTGGTAGTGTAAAGGTCTGGGGAGGTATCGAGGGTGGTAGGAAAACAAACCTTGTTGTTATTCATGGTAATTTAAATGTCCAAGTTTATATTAACCAAGTATTACGCCCAATTTTTTGTTTCTTATCCACAGCAGAAACCTGGTTGTCTCATGCATGATAATGCAAGGCCATTCTGTGGTCACGAAATGACATTTTGTATTTAAGTTTTTGGCTAAAGTGATCATGTTTCTCGCATGTCCCTCTACGCTGTCGTATGGTATGCAATATCATACCAGGAGTGCACCAAGGTCACCAGGACGGATTGGGTAGCAAGTGTCCTTGAAATGTCTTCTTCTCTAAATATATCTATTTACATACAGCGTGTTATCAAATATCTGCCCGAATATGCACAAACAGGCGTTTTCAGGATTGGATAATGGGTCGAAGTCTTCCTTGATTAAGTTTTACAATAACAGCTTTGTATAACCTGATTTACATTAGTGTTAAGTTGGTTCGTCCTTGTTTAAGATACACGTAAACCAAACTTGGAATCCATAATTGTTTTTGTTAACAGACTATCATTTACGGAAATAGTTCGTATATTAGATAGTTAAAGTTAACTATCTACTGGCTATTTCTCGAAGAATTTATTTCAATTTTCCACTAGATTAACTTTATTGCGTTTCGCATATACAAGGCAAAAGAAAAAAACGTTCTTTTTAGTTCTCTCATTTAAAAAATGCGAAAAGGACCATATTTCTTATTTTTTCTGTTTCTGTCTTGGAAATATTGTAAAATCCCATTGCACCAGTTATTAACGTTTCTTGTAACCAAATGTAACCAAGTAAAATGCAATTGATCGAACTGGAGAATCAGAAACTCACTCACGTTGCCAAAAAAAGCTGGCTCCATGGCATTGATATAAAAGTGAAATGTATACTTCGGCTATAATTCAGTGAAAGAAAAAGTAACCGAAATATCATTTCTGCAGTTTCCACTGAAGTCGAAGGAGTCAATATGGCTTTTGATATATTATATAAATAACTGAAGTTTCATCTTTCGTTTAAACGCTGGGTGATCATTTAGTCACCCCCTTCAGTAGTCAAAGCTGTGACTCTAGACCAGATATTTGAGTAAAAAAACGGAATCAGTGGGGCGTAACGCATTTTACAGGTATATCCAGCGGTTTTATTTATAGCGCAGAAGCAGACGACAGTTTTCCAATATGGTCGCCATGTTGTATATCGGGCGCCGCCATTTTGACGGGATTTCAATGCTCATGCGATTTAAGCGATCAACCGATCCGGCGGGCGTTCTAGACCAGCGTTGCCGGCAAGTTCGACTCTTGGCAGTTATGATATGCATTGACGGTTCAATTTCCTTTGCTATTTTTGTTTGGATTTCACTTAATTTCTGTCCATCAGATTAATTGGAACCTGTCCGTCATTTCGTTGGAGAATAGAAGGTGTTGGTAATAGTTCAATGTTGGTTAAGGTCTACATGTAAGAACATAACAAGATCCAATTGCGGTTATACGACTTTATTTACATAAATATACAAGCTTATCAATTCATATAAAATATATACAATTTGTTAATTCATGCATTATATTCAGATATAACCACGATTTACATTCCATAGGGTACAGTTTTGTAGACATCTGTAATCACACGTTTATCAAATACAATTTTATAATCTTTGGTTTCAGTTTTAGTGCTGATGTTACATGTTTAAGGGTTTC
>CM037792.1:51719370-51769370 GCA_021229015.1 Solen grandis | reverse complement strand
TCAGGGGATCTCCGCAGCTTAGTTGTTCAAGTGGCTCACTTTGTACTCGTACTTAGCCCATTACCGTCTTGGTTTCGAGTTTGGTCGGGCTGCTTTGGTTAGCCCCCCAGATGCGCTAGGTCGGTGGTGTTGCCCGGGTGCTTCTGATTACTCAGGGTTGTTCCCCTTTACTTACCTAGACTGATATATTGTCGCGACAAAAGTAAAATATTTATTTATAAAACAACAGAACATAGCAAAAACCAGCAGAACATACTTTCATTTAATATAACTTGGAAAATAAATGTTCATCGTTACATAGAAACAAATAAGCAGCAGCAGCAACCCCTTGTTACTGTGAAATGTGTATTTTCTTTGAAAAATATAGGCTCCATTTATCAATTATCAGTAATATTTGATGATCTGGGAACATTGGTGTATGTTACCATTAGATAGAGGTTTACTGTCTTAAGACTCGGTAAGCCAAGGTGAGATTTGACAGTCCTGTCTTTATACAGATAAATATAATGATGGCGCTAGTCCTTATCTCCCTGGTGAAGCAGGTGAATCAATGAAGTCCTCTCTCTCGTTGGAAAGCATTGCTCGGCTGAGTCCCATCGTAATGAAATTTATCGTCACTTGTAACGTCTTTTATATTGATTTTAATGTAATGGTGCATGTGTCATATATTTTGTTCGGAACGAATCGGAATTTCATGGGATTTATGTAAACAGTTCGATATTATAAGAGAAATCCATACCAATGTTCTCTGAAGAAGTCGAAGACGGGATTCAATGGAGTTGAATGCAAATAAAAATAGCCTAGAGTGTTGTTGTTTTTTTGGCGGAAAAATTGTCGGATATTTAAAGGAAATGAAATTTAAATATCAGATTTTGATGATTTTCACAAACTTCATTTAATTTATAAATTAAAGACACTAATAATAAATTCTAGCGGGAACATTTACAGTGCAGCCTTTTTTCAGTGTATTAGAATAGCGTCAGTATATAATTTTCATTTCAAAATTTTAAAACTTTGTAATTCACCACTTCATTTTATCTTCCGAATTTTAAATTAACATCATTATAATTAATAACCTACTTCAGTTCATGACGTAAGTTTCATATCTGAGTTTATTTGTTTATTTTTCAAGTTTTGAAATTCAAGCGAAACTAATGGCTTTTAAATGAATGTTCCTTAGAGTGCGGGATGTTTAACTGACATCTGTTAAAGACTGATGAGTGAGTGACTGATGATGACTAAGTCTGAACCTGTCAAAGCCATGTGTAGTCTGCGGGATCTTCAGTTAGCTCTGTCCCAGAAAATAGAGGAAGTTCGTCAGCGGGATGAACTCATAGACTCTCTAGAAGAAGAACTAGATGAAAAGGACAACTTGATCCAGTCTCTGAAAAATGAGCTGGAGAAGTATAGATCCGTAGTGAAAGTGTCCATTAACGCTTCTGTGGTTCATTCCAAACCGGAAGTAGGGTTCAGACAAAAGCGGACGGCGATTTCCGCCGAGTCGACCACGACTAGTGCGATTCCGGACTTCCATAGCATCAAACGGGTGAAAAAGTTGCTGCAGTAAGTATTGTCCTATCTCTCGTAGGTCACATCGGGGGCTGGGGTCAGACATATTTGGGTTTATAAACAGTTACGTGCAGTAAAACTTCACTATTAAGACCAACATTGGGGCCCTTAGTATTTTGGTCTTAATAAAGAGTTGGTCTCTTTATCGTGTTTGACCATTCAAGTCATAATATCTATATGTAATGTTACAGCTAACAACATTCATTGTATTCTTTTTGTTTTATTTACTTTTTCAGTTTATTTATGCTATGTTAAACAATATTTGTAGCAAATCACATTTCGGGAAATCAAGCGCAAGTGTAAACAAGTTTTCTAGCGAATGTGATCGATGCCTTTTTTGATATCTGTCACAAATGTGATTTGCTTATTGCTTAGAGTGCTATATTTAGAGAGATTATATTTCAAAAAGAAATTCCGTTCTTTTATTTAATGATGTCCTGGGCGTCGGGTGTCCGCTCAGGTTGACTTATCTTTTTTAGAATCTGCTATAACTTTGTCCCTCATTGGATTGCTTCAATATTTGGACAGTTGCTTAAACATTATGCAGCTGACCTTGATACCTTGACCTTGGCTTTTGAACTACTTTTCATTATAAAAGCCCGGAAAAAAAAGTCCATAATACCACCAAGTCTTGTCAATATTAATGTCATAACTATAAATTAAATAGTTATAAAACGATTTGATAACAAATGTTGTTAACAGTTTTTCATGTAGTTAATTAATATAATAATATCCCCATCATACGTCACTATTTATAGGGATGTCACTATTTACAGGGATGTCACTATTTACATAGGTGTCACTTTCTGGAAATGCAATGTATTATATGTAAGGCAAATGAGTTCATACTCAATAACATTGTGTTTTTATTAGAGAACTTATGACAACGAAAGCATTTTAATAGTTTTTACAGTATCCTATTATTATCAAATAAAAATGAATGAACGTGAAAATTCACCAATCCCGGTTTGATTAAACATAAACAAGTTTTTATATGAGCATATTTATGAGAGTGATTACAGTTGATTGTATTTTTGATATTTTTACACTCACATTATTTGGATTTAATTGTTGTCGAAGATGTATTTCATAGCATCATTAGGATTCGAATTAGCCTTCAGTGACTCGAGGCAGCAGTGTTATAACCCAGCCTATATCGTTTATTAATACCTAAACGACCCGGAAACGCTGTTATACTCACATTCGCTCATATAAGAAGGTGTTCAGTAAAGGTTCAATGAAATAATATTAATATGTGTATATGTAAGTTTATTTTTTAGTTTAACAGTTAATTTTCCCCGTCACATAGGTATAAGTAGGGGAACCATCCTGCGCACCACCTTACAATATATATAATTTAATGATTACAGAGAAACAGTATATAAAATTATTCCTATGTAAGTTCATTTTGTCAGTGATATTAACGATGCTCTCTCTCTCTCTCTTTTGTCTCAGATTCTCTTCTTCGTTCTCTCTTGTTTCTCTCTCCCTTCTTTTTTTATTTCGATGATCAACTTTGCTAATTGATTTGAAGCCACGTGCTATCCCCGATCTGTGCATTGTAACGACACGAGATGCCAGAACACTTGTAATTACCGACTAATATCTTTTTTTATTTGCCGTATCATTAAGACGAATGCGGACATTATTGGGTTTTATTTCCTTTTTTACTCAGTACTGACACAGATAATCGAATGTTTGAATTGACTGATAATTAACTGATGAATTGATTGATAGAAGGGTCATATCCATGCAAATCTAGCAAAGAAAAACATGAAATGTATGTTTTACATATATACAGTTGAACCCGTATCAGCGGTCACGTTTAATAAGCTATCAACCTGCATATAGCGGTCAGTTTTAATATTTTGTGATATGACCAACCTTAATTTAATAACCGCATTTGTTATGCGGCCACCTTCTTTTGTTCCATTAACTGACCGCTTAAGACAGATTTGACTGTATACTTTATTCATTTAAATGTAGTTTTTTTCTTTGAATTCGAAATGTATATGTATTAATTTAATTTTATCAGTATTGTATGACCAGTTTGATTTCAAATTTGCAAAGTGACCTTGTTGTTCCAGAAATTTTGGTGAAAGTTATCCATCTTTTGAAGGCGGTTATGATAATTCAAATTCGTTCGGGGGCCTCCGTGGCCGAGAGGGTAAAGTCACTGACTTTAGCACTCACTCAGCCCCTCACAGCGTGGGTCCGAATCCCGGCAGGGTCATTCGGATTTTCATGTGAGGAAGCCTTCCAGCTGGCTTGCGGTAGGTCGGTGGTTCTACTCGGATGCCTCCGTGCATTCGGGGTCTTCCTCCACCTGTAATTAGCTGGACTTCGCTATAATATGACTTAAATACTGTCGAAGAGACGGTAACTCAAATAGTCAAGTCAAGTCAAAATCGTTCGCTAATAGTGGTTATCTTATGACTTTCTGTCTACCCAAGAAAGCATATACCCCTGATGGGGTACATTTCCTTATTTGTCACTGTATAGAACTACTGGAACTATGGCGAGTTACACTTTGTATACTCTTGTCTGATTACGGCCCTTGTATTTTGTAACTTTCTTTTCGGCTTAACTGTATAAACTTAATTTTGATCTACTTCTTCAACAGATTAAATGTTGGTATGCAGATGAAGCCAGAGTTACTGCAATGCTATCTTTGTAAGTAGGATATTTAGGATATTCCAGTTTAAAATGGGAGTTTTCAGGTTGTTCATATCTTTCTACTTGATATTACAGGTTTCTTTTTCAGTTTAAACATAAAAGATAACACAGTAATGAACATTTAACACTTCCATATCAATTAAGGAATGTTGCTTTGGCAATATTTTTTAAAACAACTAAATCAGAAGAAGGCGTATGTCTATTTTTAGACCACACTGTCCCCTCATTTGTAAAAGTGGATTCGACCTCAGGGGAAGTAACTATTCAAGTTGTGCAGTTTATTGTGCGGATCTGGAATCAGTAATCAGATATATGCGATTTATGATCTTTAGGTTTCGCTTAGTTACATATGAATTGTGTTTACTTTAAAAAAAAAACCAGCAAGTGCATAATATTTAATGTAAGTTGTAGATTAGCTATTTTTAGTTTTTAAATTAAATCCGCTCTGTTATATAGTCTTCATAATACCTCCATAATCTTGATATTTATAAACATTCTTGCTAACGTTTCAAACTTTATAATAGTTTTAATCTGTTTTACATGTTACATTAGACAATTATTTAGCTACGCCGAATATCTTTTTTTAAAGATATTTTTAAGGATATTTCTTGTTTATCATTATCATGCTTATTGAGTGATATTGATCTTTATTTTCAATGATCAGGTGTACATGAATAGTAAATCTCCTTAGCGCATTTGTTAAGGCTTAAAACTGAGGACGTATTCTTACGAAAAGTATGTAAAAACACTGTTTGTTCTTGAAATAAACAAACTTTCAAGTGTTGTAAGTTAAAAGTGTTGCTTTCTTACGGTTGTTCTAAAGGGTATAGTTAATTACTTAATTGTTTAATTAAGTGTTAGAAAGTTTCACCTATACTCTTCGTGATGGTTCCTGATAGATAACGATTGTATTTGTTTCGTTCTTTGAGATGCCGTACATCAAAGTAACCCATTACTGCTATTTTTCTGTGACACGCCAACGCTGATATAATCTCTAAAAATATCCCCCTGACCTCAGTTCGTGGCAACTAATAGATATGCTGACAGCAACATGAAATATGGAAATCATATATTTTAGCACATCTTTAGCAGCCCGCTTCATCGTTATATTCTTTAGATGCACCTAGTTGAATCATAGTTTAACCGATAAAGTACAAGTGAAGTCTGCGTGACCGAGTGGTTATGACTTAGTGTCACTTGGCCCTCGCCACAAGGATTCTTTGCATACTCGTTAAATATATTTTAATATTTTCGCCTCAGTTGCATTCTTTTAATGATGTTCTAAAACGGCAAATGCAAATGTAATTAGCCTTCCACGCAATATCACACTTTCATTGAGCGGGAGAATACATAAGAATAATTAATTTTACTACAAGCACTTTTATACATATACATGTATAAAAAAAAAAAAAAAAAAAAAAAAAAATGGCACCTTGTCCAACATATATTGCGTACGATCTAATGAAATATAATTTCTGAATTAAATGTGGACAAATGTTATGGGAATTTTAATGTTAACATTAAAGTTTGAATTAGATTTAAATAAAAATTGAGAAGAATGTGATAATTGTACAATAAAGGTTTAAATTAACGCTAATGTAAAGGAACTATTTTCAGTGTGCAAAATGCTATTTTGTTATATTCAAACTGACCGATAAATGCAGGTTGATCGCTTCATACAGGTGGCCGTTATACAGGTTTACTGTAATCCATAATTCCTAGTTTGATTAGATATATTGCATTATTGTCATAGTAGCTACCAATATAAAGAGAGAAAGGTACTCATGTCTTTTGTTAGAAATGTCAGTATTAGGTCAAAAATGCACAGTAATGATGGTTAATAGTGTTTATTTTTAATTGTACTGGCTTGAATGGCACCAACTATACTTAATGCTAAGTAATACTTAAATTCTTAAATAAGCTAAAATCGCAGTCTTTCAATTCTTGATCTACGAATGATCAAAGAACATAACATTAAGTTGTCATAATGATTAATGTAACAAATAACAATAATTGTAAAGAAATCATATATTAAGGTATTTTAAAAGAACACAAGAATGATGAAATGAAGTATTTTAGTATTACTTAATCTTAAGTATTATTGATAGAATTCTAAGCCCGCCAACTTAACTTACATTAATTTATGCTTTTTAATGAATCAATGCGAATGAATAAAAATTATACTTGATAATTTCGCTATGAAAATTATAAACATAAATTCAATCTTTCCAGCATAAAATAAATAAATAGATTAAAAAAGTGCTCGATTTCAGTTGCATATGCAATACTATATTTTGTCTATGGTTTCTATTTACGCAGAGTTTTGTTTTCTGTTATTATGAATGGCTAGCAGTCTTGAAAACTATTTCAGGTGTGGACATATAAATCAACTTTATAATGAAATAAAGAACAATGACACGTGCTCATCAGGAAGATCTTTTGGTATTCAATAATTGATATTTTACAAACCTAACCCCTGCATTCTTAGGAAATGAAGAAGTAGCACACGCTAAATGACTTTCTATTTATTAATATAGTCTGAACGTTACTTCCAACAGGAATGTTTGTTAAAATAAACTATTTTCAAGTTTCCCTTGGCAATGGGCAAATGAATGACATTTACTGAACAAATCACGCTCTAGGCATTTGCGTATCAATTTCTCTAATTACGGCTCATTATTGGCATGTGAGGGTCTACTTTATTTAATTTAAGAATTTAATTATCATAGCCGGAAGTTTTTGCTGTTTTCTTAGGTAAGCAAGTACATTATATTTCAGTATATTTGTTAATTAAATCAAAATCCACGCTTTTGGTGAAAAGACTGACAAATACCCACAGATAAAGAAAGGCTAAGGTAAAAAAGCAGCTTCAACAGTAAAAGTATAACGTTTTGTACAAAAAAGAAAAAAAATACCGAAAACTCGAAAAGCAACAGCAAAAACATTTCCTTTGACAACAGTTGAAGGAATATACGATATTACGAGCAAAATCAACACATGTTCTATTTTTTCCACACGGTATTTATTTCATTATTTTATTATTTTTCCTCCGAGTTTCCCTATTTTCTTATTTTGGACAATTGTCTGTTTTCTATATCAAGTTATCAACAGATGACAGAAAAAAATAAATTACAAGCGAAATCAACAAACGTTCTGTTTATTCCCAAGTGGTATGTGACGTCATTTTAAGCTGCCATGCCACGATTATCAGGAGAAAACTGCTGTAGGTATTATTTCTTCGACAATTTAAATGAGATTTAGCGCATGCGAAGTGGAAAATTGTGCCCTACACATAGGTCCTAATGATTCTTTTATCATATGTACAGTGTCCTAATATTCGCGAAAACCTCCAGAGTTCGTGAAATTGTGCTTGCTGTCGAAGACGAACCACTAAAATGTATTTTTTTTCTTCCCCGAATCGAAGAAAAGATGCTGCTTGCGACAGCTTCAAATGACGTCATATACCACGTGGTATGGCCACACTGTAATTACCTGGAGACGAACCGCAATCAGCATTATTTCAGTCTGTTATACTGACATAAAAAAGAGTCAAAGTCTAAACTGTATTTAAGTTCTTTGAACATCAAAGCCAGCGCATGGTTGAATGAGGGTTGATTGCCAGGCAACGGTATAAAACGATTCAAACAAAGGATTTCAAGGCTGACACATAATTACAAATGTGGACAAAATGAAGGAAATTTAAGATACAGATGAAAAGAGTTCATTATAAAGTAACATTATTTAAGTGTCAATTGATGAAATTCAAAATTGATCTACTGACAAGTTCAATATAACATTATTTTTCTTAGACCAATCGATAATGCACGGTAACACTATCTCCCAACGGTTGAATATTCGATTTCCCCTTATTGTATTTACCAAAAAGCATGACATATCATCATCATCATGCAAAATTATATACTTACTATATCCGTTGTGTATTTTGTGAATTGCATATAAATTAATTTCATTCAGGAAAACTATGGTTCACGTAGACACCTACTGTCTACCTGTTGCTATTTACTAAGCCAAGTCATCTAAGTTTCGTCATTAGATTTTTTTTTTTTTTAAAGAATATCATTCATAAATGCATTAGATGTGACGATCAGTCAATCAGCAGCAAGTCAGCATCACATTCTAAATCATAGCAGGTCTTGGAATTTATATTAAGAACAATTTTTATCAAAAGCCATGTCTGAATAGACACATAACATTTCTTGGCATCAGCAGATGGCTTCAGTGTAGTTATATCTTTGTAACTGTGAGAATATTAAAGATATGTTTGAGAATAAAATTTAGAGTTGATGTTTAGATTGCAGGGTGGTCGTCATCGGTGGGTAATAAATGATATTAATTATCCTAAAAATTCAAACAAATTGGAGCTACAGCGATACGGCATAGCCTACAACAAGGGATACACTGTACTGTGCGATGGTCTTACATGCCATTCTTTAGGGGAAAACGTATTGTTTGTTCCCGCTAACTTCTCAAAAATAAAATAAACAGGATCGGAAGGTCAGCAAAACTTCAAAATTCAATTTTCAGATTTATTTGTCTTCGATCTAGCTCAAAATCTACCACGTGACATAGAGAGAATTTCAGTATTAATTCATTGCGGGGCCCCTAAAACCGTCATGTAAAACGGGATTTCGATGCAGAATAGACAGAATTTGAGATTCATTTAGTTTTTCGTCAAAACACGAACATTAAGGACACAGTCTATTTTTTAAGGATACACACAGTCAGCAATTTGTGTGACTTTCACCGCGTGCGAAAAGCTGCGCAAGAAAATTTGGATATTTTTCTTTGAGAGTATACCCTCAAAATATTTACATGCCGACATTATTTGTGGACCTGCTGTATTACATTGTATCACATATCTTCTTATATGAATTTGTTTGAAATACACAATTTTCTATATAACTGACATATCTTGTTATTGTTATCTTACGTTATTTGAAAATAACAGTATGAATTTTATTATTTTTAAGCGTATAATGAGATTACAGGCTGTTTAACCATATTTTTCACAGCAAGTGTTTTAAACGTTTTGGCAAAAGAATATTCACACCGGATCCCTGCCCGTCAGGGGTTATCACTAGTTGGAAACACTTCAGTTGCAACTTTCATTTCACAAGATACCTCTACAGCTGCTCTTGCTGTTTGCCAGTTTTGAACGGTTTCTTTGTTTTTCAATATTTCGTGTTTTTTTCTCTCTCTGAAATACATACCAACGTTGGTCACTGTCGGTTTCTAAATAATTGTGACTTGTTGTATATAATCAATTTTTACGTCAGCTTGGAAACAAGTTTATTTACAGGGTGAATCCTTTTCGACAGTTCCTGGGTTAAACCCGTACTTTGCGACCTTCAACCGTCCTGTTTTTTTTTTTTATTTTTTTAATTTTTTTATTTTATCTCCGTGAGTACTATCCAACATTTTTCTACCTGCATGTGAGAACGTGTTAACGCGTTGATGTTACAAAATTTAATGAACAAAAAACATAACGAAACACTTTGAGCTTATGTTTGTGATAATGAACTTTACTCGTATCTAGACAGGAGTTTCACACGGTGCTCCCGACGCAGGCAGAGAAATTTATTGTTAATTACTACGCCACTAGCCATAAAGCTGTAGTTTTAAATTCTAGATACTCTCTCAAATCTTGAGTAATTAATGTAAACATTTGAAAAAAAAATCTTTATTCGTTTGTAACAAATAAACTTTAAGGAATTTTCATATCTTGGCCACGAGAAACTCGCTAAAGCCTCGTTCTCGTCCACAAGAAGACGCCTTCTGTGTGGATGTTCCATTGGTAAAAAAACTGGTCTTTCACCAACGCATTCCTGGCTTGATCCTAGATCTGCCGGCGTTTTTTTTTTACAGCGTGTACTGTCGACTCGTTCTGTCGCCACCGCTAGTAACAATGAAATTCGTCGTTGTCAGAATAGTGCAAGTGCTGGACGCCATTAGATTGTTCAATGACATCACTTAATGGCTAAACACATTTCAACAACACCGTCCCATTTGTCTGAGTGGTAAGAGCGTCCGCCTCGGGAGCGGGATGTCATTGGTTCGATCCCCGACTGCGACATACCAAATTCGTAAAAACGGTACTGGTATTACTTGGCACTCAGCATGTAATAGAAGTTCCAGGACTGGTTAGCCCGGCGAAATACTGTAGTGTGGCAGTATGCAATAGTAGTTCCAGGACTGGTTAGCCCGGCGAGATACTGCAGTGTGGCAGTATGTAATAGTAGTTCCAGGACTGGTTAGCCGGGCGAGATACTGCAGTGTGGCAGTATGTAATAGTAGTTCCAGGACTGGTTAGCCCGGCGTGATACTGCAGTGTGGCAGTATGTAATAGTAGTTCCAGGACTGGTTAGACCGGCGTGATACTGCAGTGTGGCAGTATGTAATAGTAGTTCCAGGACTGGTTAGCCGGGCGTGATACTGCAGTGTGGCAGTATGTAATAGTAGTTCCAGGACTGGTTAGCCCGGCGTGATACTGCAGTGTGGCAGTATGTAATAGTAGTTCCAGGACTGGTTAGCCCGGCGTGATACTGCAGTGTGGCAGTATGTAATAGTAGTTCCAGGACTGGTTAGCCCGGCGTGATACTGCAGTGTGGCAGTATGTAATAGTAGTTCCAGGACTGGTTAGCCGGGCGTGATACTGTAGTGTGGCAGTTTGTAATAGTAGTTCCAGGACTGGTTAGCCCGGCGTGTTCCAGGACTGGTAAATCCGGAGAGGTACTGCAGTGTGGCAGCATGTAATAGTAGTTCCATTACTGGTTAGCCAGGCATATTACTGCAGAGTGGCAATATATAATAGTAGTTCCAAGGACTGGTTAGCCCGGCGTGATACTGTAGTGTGGCAGTATGTAATAGTAGTTCCAGGACTGGTTAGCCCGGCGTGATACTGCAAAGTGGCAGTTAATAATAGTAGTTCAAGGACTGGTTAGCCCGGCGTGATACTGCAGTGTGGCAGTATGTTATAGTAGTTCTAGGACTGGTTAGCCCGGCGTGTTCCAGGACTTAACCCGGAGTGGTACTTCAGTGTGGCAGCATGTAATAGTAGTTCCAGGACTGGTTAGCCCGGCGTGATACTGCAGTGTGGTAGCATTTAATAGTAGTTCCAGGACTCGTTAGACCGGCGTGTTGCTACAGTGTGGCAGTATATAATAGTAGTTCTAGGACTTGTTAACCCGGAGTGGTACTGCAGTGTGGCAGCATGTAATAATAGTTCCAGGACTGGTTAACCCGGATCGGTACTGCAGAGTGTCAGTATGTAATAGTACTTCCAGGACTGGTTAACCCGGAGAGGTATTGCAGTGTGGCAGCATGTAATAGTAGTTCCAGGACTGGTTAGACCGGCGTGATGCTGTAGAGTGGCAGTATGTAAAAGTAGTTCCAGGATTGGTTAGCCCGGCGTGATACTGCAGTGTGGCAGTATATAAAAGTAGTTCCAGGACTGGTTAACCCGGAGTGGTACTGCAGTGTGTCAGCATGTAATAGTAGTTCCAGGACTGGTTAACGCGGATCGGTACTGCAGTGTGGCAGTATATAATAGTAGTTCAAGGACTGGTTAACCTTGATCGGTACTGCAGTGTGGCAGCATGTAATTGTAGTTCCAGGACTGGTTAGACCGGCGTGATACTACAGTGTAGCAGTAAATAATAGTAGTTCCAGGACTGGTTAGACCGGCGTGATACTACAGTGTAGCAGTAAATAATAGTAGTTCCAGGACTGGTTAGACCGGCGTGATACTGTAGAGTGGCAGTATGTAATAGTAGTTCCAGGACTGGTTAGACCGGCGTGATACTGCAGTGTGGCAGCATGTAATAGTAGTTCCAGGACACGTTTATCCGGATTGGTACTGCAGTGTGGCAGCACTCTGTCTGTCTCGAGTAAACATAATCTGCAAATCAATGAAATACTGTCAGTTGGACATTAAACCCAACGAATAAACAAACAAAAGTTTTAACAGCGCGGTTAATTTAGAATTAGAACATCTTTGTAATAAACCCTGTCTGTTTTTCTGTCATTTATGCTGTATGTCATTAAGGGTTTGATGTTGAAAGCCGTAACCTTTTTCTATCATGTATTGGCAATAATGTATGTTTAAAATAATAAACCTTAAAAAAAGGGTTTATGAAAATGCTCGCGAATGCGTTTGTGTATGCAAACGTTCGTGTTCGTCTGTATTTGCGAAAGATACTGGCTGAAAGACATTGTGTAACACCTGTGTAAAACAATCATATAAAATCTGAATCTTGAATTTTCTGTAATCGGACACGAAACCGGTTTTCATCGGAAATCTAAAGTTTCGGTTCATTGCCAAATACCCATCACATTCTTAATTGTTAAGATAGTTACATCCGTCGCATTTAAAAAAAAAAGAAAATCCTGCACGAAGAAACAAAAATATAAACAAACTGGCAAACAGAATGTAATTACAACATCGGAAGCGGAGGCTGTAAATCACAAGGGAAGACTCCCGTGTTACATCCGGATAGTTTATTGAACAGGTTTGAACATATTTCTTACAGGCTGTTTTAAGGTTTCAGAACCAGGACGAACGGCATCGCCTGTGCCAGTGAAATGCATTTAATTAGCGATAATGATATTTTAGTTCTAATCGGAGTAAAATAAACAAAATCAAAACAGTTAATACCCGATGAAACCATGTTGCGTGTGGCCTCCTTATTCTTAATATTTTAAACACCTGTTACTGCGCATTCGTCAGTTTATCTTAGAAAGTGTTTAGATTTATACAATAATGCAGCACGCGTGCACATGAACCTATCAGGTGCAGCACAGACTAGTGATTTATTAGAGTCAGATACGACCACGTTTTGTGTCTATTTTCCATAGTTTTTGATTCCGCATAAACAATTATTACAATACCTGACAAAATAAAAGTAGTTATGAATTTTTGAAGTTGTTGTCTTCAGCAAATGTGTTGATATAATATCTACTCAAAACAAACAGTTCAGTCATGGAAATGTCATAATCACAACAGAACACACTATTCATATGTTTTGTGCAAACAATTAAATGAAAATAGTAAATTGGGGAAATCCGAGTAGCAGTTATCCGAATAACATGACACTTCGAGATACACATGCTCAGCAAGTATTATTTTTGTAGATGATGAATACCCCCAGATGCCGCTTTGTCACATTTACTGTAACCATGTCAGACAGCTTGATTAAGTTGAAGAATAATAATAAAAACACACCCAAACCAGGTACAGCTCTGATACACTTATACACGTATCGCTGACAAAAAATATTTAATAAATAAAAAAAAAAAAAAAAAAAAACAAAAAAAAAAACAACAACCCAAAAACAAACAAACAATTAAGCTGATTAGATATGCTAAGGATGTGTAACTTGTGTTTTTACTTAAATGCTGTGAAGGTATAACAAAATCTGACAATTTTAGTAGCTAAGAAATAGAGCAGATGAAAGGAATATATTAAAGAAATATGGCAAAGCGGCATTGTCGCACCCTATACAGATCACTTCAGGTGAGCTTTTTTGATACTTGAATGTCAGTCGTGCTTCAACAACTTTAGTGTTTTACACTCTAGCATTTTCATATCTTAAACAGTCATCTTCATACTGTATGGCAGAGTTTATGACCATATTCTTGGTCAATTCGATTTTGACTGATATCGGTCAATAATGTCAGGAGTTATGTCCCATTTCATGAAAAAAAAAAAGCCAGACATCACTTTGTTTACACTCTGGCATCTTCATTTCTTATGTAATCATCTTCAAACTTCATGACAATGTTTATAGCCTCGACCAAGTTCAATTATGACTGATTTTAACTTTTTAGGTGAGGAGTTACAAAAAAAATGCCAATTTATTACTTTGTTACACTGGCATCTGCAATTATTTAGCACTATTTATTTTACTTATACAGAATGATAATGGCAACGGTATCTCAGTGAGTTTGGTTATGGCTGGTATTTGACTGATAGAGCTACATTTTAGGACCTTGAAATATCAGAACATCACGCATATTTGCCGTTTTTATACTTTTACATTTTCATTTCTTGAGCAGTGCAGACAATGAAGGCACTGTTTCTCTTTTGAGCGATTTTAGGGCAATCTTGGCCCTATTTTTTTTTCGAAAAGCGCTCCCCAGTAATCTGATGCAAGATAGCAAGTTGCCATGTAGTAACTGTCTGACTGGTCATGGGCGGATTTAAGGGGGATATGAAGCGGAGTATTTCCCCTCAAACACACACACCCACGCACGCACGCACGCACGCATGCACGCACGCACACACATACTTGTTTTTCGTCTCCTACCGGTTCACTGGACCCCGCGGTAATAATAAGAAATACTAAGAATATTATCATGAAACTTGAAACATGAATATATGGCAATATGGAGATGGTTACTGACTACATCATTCCTGGCTATACGTTCCTGTTAATGGTCACTGACAACATATGGCATAAGTCGTGGTGATTCCTAGCTATATGTTGCTCTTGATAATTACTCACTATGACGTTGCTGTTGGTGATTTCTTGGTTTACATGATGTCACTATTGATGATTAATCATTTTAAATGCCCACGTTACGGGGACCAAACATATGGTTAATATGACTTTCTAGAGTAGAACCAGTACACTGCGGCTATTCGAATACTTTTCTAGCTGACGATTTAGCATGGCATACAACTTTGAATCATCAGTTGAAAATGTTTTTCGTCCGCCTACTTGTATGTACTGATGGATGAACGACACCAAAACCATTAGCCTCTTACTCAACGAGGGACATGAAATCAAATGACCAAATTACTCACATCCGGTTACTTGGTTTTCGCATGACTTCTGTTATATCACAAGTTTGCTCAGGGAGTATATGCAAGCTGCACTCGACTTTTTCTAATACAGCTCATGCGCTTTTCACCGAATAGAGCTACCCCGGGGGCTATATTAAAACAAAATGAGCAAGTAGGCTTGGTATTTATAATTGTTTTGAAGTAAAATGAAAAGTAGCTAGGAAATAGTGTGGACAAAATATCTTCAATAAATATATAAAGGGTCTGTGACTCAAAATATTAAATCGGTCATGATGTGCCAAAATCACATCTAGCTCAATAGACTCGGTACCTATCAATGCTTTGAAGTATAAATCAACACCAGACCATCTGTAGCCAAGATATAGTACATGATATATTCAATAATTATAATAAAAGGATATAACTCATTTAAAATCCAGTCAAGATAAAGTGTAGACAAAGTATATAAGATAAATGTAACAAAAGACCATAACTCATTTAAAATCAAGCGAATCGTGCCAACGATATGCACACTATTCTTGGTACTTAATAAATTATTATTAAATTAAAAACCGACCAAAGGTAGCTGAGAAAACTCGCGGACAAAACATTTTTGAGAAATATAACAAAGGGCCATAATTCATTTACGAATTTTAAACTGTAAATAGGCTTTGTACTTTTCAAAGTTTGATCAAAATCCGACAATAGGTAGCCGAGAAATAGGCGGACAAATCTCGTCCAATATATAAATACTGTCATACAATCGTTGCTTTAACGTGGCAGGGGATACCTGCGAATCATGGATTTTTCATGCCTTTCAAGTGCTTGAAGTACTTTTTGAAATTGACTTCTCTGTTGGTTTTTATGGGAAAATACGTAGTAAGTACATTTGTGTAAGCTAGCTCTAGCTCATTGAATAACTCTTCAAGTGGAGGTAAAATTGAAATTGTGTTTTGACAGCTCCTCGTGGCGGGAAGGACAGGTAATGCCGTTAAAATTTCTGAAAAAGCCATACGGATGGCATAGCCTTCTAGGCATAATTTGTGGTCATGCATGGTGCCAGCAATAAGTACAGGGGGTAAGATTTGCACTGCCGTTCCCCTCAAAGCTAGGAATTTCGTTAGAAATAACGGAAAAATACCCCATTTTCGGCCATGACTTTTAAGATGGTGAGTAAACCGGTCGTGAAAAGCATTTCACTTCTATTGAGTTATGAAAATGTACAAGGATTTTGAACCTTTCTCATATACCGTTTGTTTAGTCATAATTACTGTAGAATCATTAATTTTTTGTAAGGGGATAATTTTCGTCGATTTTGTGGACGGCCTTTTCCACGAATATCAATCCCCACGAAAACTTTTTGTTTTGGACAGACCTAATGTTTTCAACGTTCCAACGAAATTGACTTTATTACAGATTCCAAGGACTTTAATGTCAGCGAAAATTAATGACTTTACAGTATCAAATTAATACTGATGGTACTTGCATCGGACAAATACTCATATTCCAAATATTGGTGCGGATGAACAGAAAATAAAATGAAACTTCTACAGCCTCTCGCTAATCCAAGGGATTTATATCCCTCAATTCTGTCCACAATCTATCTCAACTTCAACCTAGTCTTAAAATGCGCATTTCAACTTAGTTTGAATTAAGAGGGAAAGAGTGTATGGTCCAGTAAGATATAATTATACATATTCACAATATAGTTATATTAAGACATATCATAACATTAAGAACGTATTTCACAATAGCGTCCTTTTTAATATATAAACAAAGAAAAAAAATCAAAAGTAGCGAACAGTTTTTTTTAAACTTTGCATAATTATAGAGAATCACACTAGAAATAATTTTATGGGATGAAAAATTGGGGGTCTTCATGCAACTTTTTTAGTTATCTGTCCCTGAATTTGAGTTTTCAGCTTTTTTTTGTCATTTTCAAAGGCAGATATCTCAATGTTATGGGCTAGCAACACCTCAATTAAGTTCAACTCGATGTTTGGTACTATATTCCCTGTCACTATGTAAATGTTGCAGAAATTCTATGTAACAGATTTTATACTACAGTCGCAATCGCAAATATATAGAAATGTTCTTTTTTTTTCCAAGAAAAATGCAGTATGTCCACTTATTGAAATATTGTTAGATATCAATTGAATGGAATTGCTTAAAATTGCATTATGACTGTGAAACAACAAACAATACTTTGAAATAAAATAAGGTATCGATATGCTTGATTTTGAGTTATCTTCCCTTGGAAATGACAGAAAGAGCAAAAATCAACAACACCCCCCCCCAAAAAAAAACAATAACAAAAAAAACAACAAAAAAAACAAACAAACAAAAAACAACAAAAAAGTAATATAAAAACACACTCAAAAAGAAGCGTGGAGACCCCCATTTTAATCCCATAGATTTGTTTCTAATGTGATTCTCTATAATCATGCCAAGGTTAAAAAAATATACAAAAGTGACTAGGTTCGATCGGTGGTCGCGACACACCAAAGTCGTAAAAATGGTATTGCTATAGTCTTGCTTGGCGCTCAGCATATAAGAGTAGTTGCAGGACTGGTTGGCCTGGTGTCAGGATAATGTGACTGGGTGTGGTATCATGCCACATGTCTACTGCGTCATACTGCAGCACTATATCTGTCTCAAGTAGACATCGTCTCCAAATGACTGATATGCTGTCGGTGGGACGTTAAACCCAACAAACAAAGAACTAAACAAAAGTGAAAAGCTGTTTTGAAACTCTTTGTATAATACTTCTTTTATCGAAGAGTCGTTTAGCACTTAAGTTGGGATAACACCATAGTGCGTCCTTATTACTTTGACACTTGCGAAGTGTATGTTTGTGTTTTCAAAGGTACTTATTTTCTCTTATCAGGTATGCTCATTTTTAGACTAATTTCTAAGAATTCCGAAATATTTTAAGCCAATGTTCCATCCTATCTCCGGAATTTACCGTATGATAATATTTTTTGAAGAGATCAGAGTAGGTATGTTCATCAGTAATAAAGGTAAAAGGGCCGGCTATCGGCATTCTCGTATGGCATGGCATCTCAGTATGTTCTTTTTATACATGTTATATCGCTTTGGAAATAAATAAATGTACTGTCAGCAGAATTACATGTGTTTTATATTCGATTATATCCTAACATTTTGTGATTGAAAATTAACCGATCCCCAATGCTATCATCATCATTATCATCATCATCATCATCATCATCATCATCATCATCAGTTTTCTTGAAGAATCGATCTCTGTTGTCAAGTGGTTAGAGCGTCCACCCCATTACCGGAAGGCTGAGGGTTTGATCCTCCGCCGCGAAAGGCACAAGTCGCTAAAGCCCTTTGTCTGACCTCTGGTGATAGGGATAGTCCCATATTTGGTTGGTTCGGTGTCAGGAAGACCTGGCTGGGTGTATCATGCCATGGTACTGCACTGAATGAGAAGTTTACCTTTCTTATGTATAGACGATCAACAAATATATTTTCCGTGTATTTAGGAACAATAACTCTTGGAAGAAACAGATGCAGTCTCTACTTAAGTTATGTCCCTTACATTTTAGACTCGTACATACAAAGTTGAAAATTATTTTTTGTTCAACATTGACGTTAATGTTTTAAACCATAAATACAGATTTTTTTTCACTATCAAAACACGAAGTTCTTGGCATTATCGAAAATAAAAACATGCAAATCATTTTTCGTAATAGAAAACACAGGCATTAACGAGGTTTCACGTGCCAAGGGAGATAAGCAGTGATCCATACGTCACGGCTAATTTGTTCCAACTTTTTAAAACATGAAAGTATTTTGAAAACATTCGTGTCAGGTAAAATGTTTCCTCACTCGGGAATTATTTGCTTTGGAGCAGAAATAGTTTGGTATTCCGTGTATGAGTGAGAAATGAATGGCATTCAAAATACGAGAGAAGGATGGGAAATGGTTTAAGATGGCCGGGTTTTTAGCGATTTGGAAAAATGAAATTTCATTCAGCATTATTTGTCATTTTTGAAATGATTACCTGTTGTAAAATTGTCAGCTTATTTTCATTGTTATTTAAAATATAAACTGAAAGAAACCATGATATTATTCTTTTAAAGAATTTCAACAATATTGGCAAAACAAAAAAACAACAACAAAAAAACTGCACAGATTCACCCCCTTTCAAAGGAAAACGCCTGAGGCAATACTGTTTTTATCCTCTCCATTTCTTTACATACTGATGCATATATATTTGCTTGGCTTTACGTCCCACTAAAGTTTTTTATTCGTTTGAGGGCTTAGTAAACACAAGAAAGACAGTATAATGCAGACATAATTTATAGCATGATACCACAGCCAGTCACATAATCCTGACAGCGGACCGCCCAGTCCTGGAACTACCATTTTATGCTCAGCTTCTAGCAAGGGAGCTAAACCAGTATCATTTGCGGCGACTTTGGTCGTGGATCATACCAAAGACTTATTAACCCTTTCCCTCATATAGACTCATTTTAACCCTTTCCCTCATATAGACTCATTTTAACCCTTTCCCTCATATAGACTCATTTTGACGCCCTCAATAGGTACCACATAAAGCCTGATCTGCAGAAAACCACAGTTAAACCTTACCAAATTTAATTACAAAATCCTCATTTCCAGACCACTGAGGAGCAGCGAACAACATAAAACCTGATCAGCCTGCGAGTTACTCGCAGGCTGATCTGGTTTTATGTTGTTCGCATAGGTCTATTCATGGTTTCTTCTATGAGGGAAAGGGTTAAACAAAGATTGACAACTAGTCTAAATCTCACAAAAGCACGTTACAAATTGTCCAAGCCTCGCAAAGTCATGTTTTCAAATATCTCCTTTTCCATTGAAGGTATGTTAAAGTAAAGTGTATCTTTCAATAGGACATTACATTACCATCAAAATAATAACCTATTTATCAAAAGAACTTAGGTAATAAAGAAGTTATATGTAAAATAGAAAGGCACCTGCTAAAAAGAACTATATAATGTTCGTTATTTTTGTACTACACTGATTGAATTTAAATCACAATTTAAAACAATTTTGAAAATAAATCAAACTGAAAATTATTCCATATGAGAGAAATGATTATTTTATAACATGGTTAAAATTTTTCCTCTGTGAGTTTTCAATACTTTTTTTTTAAAGTTTGCAAAATTAAGTTATCTGATGTGTGCCTACACAATATTTCCCACTGGTTTTTACACGAGTTTCCTATCTCTATTTAATAAGTCGTTGATCATTCTCACATTTACAGGATGGTCACCCAACGGGCATTGTTTGATGTATTTATCATTTCTGTGTATTTTGACAAATAAATTTTGCGAAAACATATCATCATTTGATAACGCTGAACATGTTAAGGTTAAGCAGTATGTCCATTTTACCTAGTTTAAATTATTTAGTTAAGTGTTTTCATAGACATTCTAATGTATACTACACAATTCACAAGTTTATATTTATATGTATATACGAGTATATATAAAACGTATTTTGTATCATTCAAATCCTCGAAAACACAAACTGAGGGCACACAGCTTAAATTTCAAAAATCACTGGGTTGAATCTGGACTATTTCATTTTTCAAAATATTTGTTACCTGCCAGTAATGCACAATATTTTGGGGATAGAAATATTTGAAAACCTCACAATACCAAGATGCCAATAATTTCCCATATAATATTATCCGAGTTTTTTATTTCCGAATATCTCGAGAATTCCCCAGTCACTTCTCAGATTATCAAAAGTTTATGGAAAATTTTATTAATTTATTGATTTTTTTTTTGTATTTCCAGTTCCAAGGAGCTGATTAAGCGGGCAATCTGTGACAATGACTTCATGAAGAATCTAGAGACAAGCCAGATCCAGGACATCGTGGAGTGTATGTACCCGGTGGACTACCCAAAGGGCAGCATTATCATCAAGGAGGGTGATGTGGGCTCCATCGTCTATGTCCTCGAAGGTAAGTGACGTCATTTAAAGGTTTAGCACACACATTCTAAATATTCTGTAATATGCCGTTGAATATGTCCGTCTTATTGTCATTACATATATGGCACCTCCCAGGTATTGTTCAATGATTTACTTATACACTGCTTCTATGATATACTTCTTAGTAAATTGCACGAATTCACGTGCCGTTGTATAAAGAAAAATAATTTGCACCGCATTTGCCAGGTTGAAATAAAGAATTATCTCTATTTTTCTACGATGAAATTTAGATTTCTTTATGAAATTTAAAACAAAATCATATAAGGTGGCTTTCTAACATGAGTTTTTCTCAAGATTCGATTCAATTTTTATCATGTTCTAAGAAACTGAATATTTCATATAGGTTTAATTGTTTACTTAAATGTGGATTATATCATTCTGATCCAACAAAACGTGACTTAAATCTCGGTGAAAGTTTTTTTTTCTTTTAATTTTAGTTGTCGTTACAAAGAGTCAAAGAAATATTCCAAATCATATGAGATTTGAGATATGAGATAGACTATTAGGATATGTGTCTCTTGATAATAAAGGAAATCGGCGGTTTGAGCGTCCGAAATACTGTTGTTTGGCAAGCAAACAGTCGTCTCCCTTTGATAGGATATACGTCTTGATATGCCTATTCATTCTCTCTTAGCTTAGTGCAGAGTTATTTTGATTTGATTTTTTGTAGTTATAAAATTTCTTTTTTTCTTTTGAATGTTTTTTTTCTTCGATGCCTCATGCATGTTTTAGTTTAAACTAATTATGCCTCTGTACAAATTATTTACTCAACGACTTTCAAAACTGTTTATAAATGTTGCCCATATTCTTTAAATTTTACGGGTTTAATAAATATATATATTATAGCTTTATTTAGGAGTATTGGAAAACTAATCTACATATTCCTTTCAAATTTTAATGTTTTGCGAACTCCGTAGAAACCATTGCACACCCAAGCAAAGAAGCAAGGTTGCATATCACCATTGCAGTGGTATACAGGTGAACTATTATTAGAATCCCAAAACAATAGTTGCCTAAATTGAAGTAGAAGTTTTTCAATGTGAAGTTGAAAAGTTTGAATATTATGTGTCAGTGTTACACTACATACGCAGACGTTCATTATCTGAGCTGTATTTTGAGATGTTTAATTCAGAGAAGAATATTTCTTATGTCTTCATAGACCGACCAATACTGCCAGTTTTTGTCTTTTCTTGTAGAGTAGTTATATAACAGTTATTCCCTTTCGCACTTTTTTGGAGCCTCCGTGGGCGAGTGCTTATAGTCGCTGACACTCTGTCACTTAATCCCTTATCGCTCTTGGTTCGAGTCCCGGATTGGTATTTCAGTTTTTCATATGATGAAGATCTCCAGCTGGTATAGTCGTTGTTCTGCCCAGGTGCCTCTCTATATTATGGGTTTTTCTCCACCTTTTATTTCTGGATATCGCTATGTGTCTGAATGTATGTTGCGGCGACGGGTACTTCCAAACACCCACTGATAATTATGTCTGTCTAGCAAAGAAAAGGTTCAATTGTGCATGCTTAAATATACAAAGGACAGTTGCGATGAGCCCCATAAAAATAATAAATAGATAAATTAACAAAAGAACAACAAACAAAAGCAATGCAACTATCTTTGGAAAAATACCAAGAAAATGTATGTTGACTCTACAACTACATGCTACATACTACAAATGCTATCAGTATGTAGTATGGTGGATGAGTACACTGATCGTTAACATGATAATCACATTAATAATATTGTCTGGGTCAATAGACCAAAGGGAAGTCTGTCGGCGTTTCTAAAAATACAGGATGGACGTAGTTCATCATCCTGTAACCAAATGTATGGTCCTCGACATCTCTTTCTGTTTATTATACACAAGATACGAAGTACGCGTATATTGGGACTATAGGTCTGTCACGTCCGTCATTCAGTCTGTAGACGAGATTTGTCCGCGCTATTTCTCGACTACTTTTGGTCGGATTTTGATTCAACGTTACAAGAATGGTAAATACCAAGCCTAGTTGCGTATATCGTTTGCACGATTCGACAGGCATGATTTTAAATGAGATATGGTCCTTTGTTATCTTTATTGAATATTTTCACATACCATAGGCCAGATATGACACACATTAATAAAATTATAAAAGGAATTTGCTAAGAAGTTCTATATAAAGGAGCAAATATTTCAATAGCTACTTTAAGCTCTATTGAAGTTGATAGCCCTTAACGTGAACACGTGAAGCTGTCTGTACTACTATATGATGAGTGTCTAGTGCTGATTCATCCAGGAATAATCTCAAATATTGTATCACTAAAAGATGAAACTTTGAAAAATAAAAGTAATATTTTCTATAATTACATGCTGTTAACAGCTTGTATTGGTTTGTACTTCTGTGTCAGTAGGTAAAGATTTATACATCTTAAAAAGTTTTTTTTTCGTGAAATGAGTCGTGAGTCGTTTTATGAAACACAGGCCCCAGACTATATTAAATGATGAAATATGTTGAAAAATGACGACAGACCTCAACGCAAACATTCACAAAAAGTCCCTTCTTAACAGTACCAGGCGCAAAGTACTTGTCCAATAAGAAGAGGCCAAGTAGTAAAAGTCCGTTGTTTTCCAGTTAAACTGAGCGTATGCTGGGCAAGAAATAAAGAGCACCTGTCGTAGCCTCGTTTTCCACTTATTTATGTTGTCTGCCATTCCTCCTTTAAATCTGCAGATTTCGTCTGCAATTTCAAAAACTTAAAACTGCAAAACATATGCAAAGTCATTAGGTTTTCTTTTGACGTTAATATCATTTACAATGTTTTGACTTGTGTGGGCATTATTTTACATTTAAGATTTTTTGTGTGAAATATTATTTAGAAATATGTATTTTTCAAGTAAGCACAGTTTTTCTCAAGACAGAATTATCTAAAACTGTTGCAACCTTTCAGTGGTTTCCTGTCAGTCTTAAATGAATATAAATTAGTAAAGTTTTATTAGATATTTAAGTCATTACGTCGATTCTGCGGCTCACCAAAATACATTTTGTTTTCATGAGACGGGTATAGTGCACTTTACTGTGAAATGACATACATTACCCCCTCGCATCGATGTCGAAATTAATCCAAGTTTTCAGCCTGCAGAATAGAAAAGCATTAATTAATCAAACGCTACATAGCTAGAAACAGCGAAAGTCAAATACATGTAATATTTTGGGCTTCGCAGCAACCTTTAGACAAATCAGATACGTCCATTGAAAATCGACCTCTCTTTTGTACTCGGTACGTACCGATACAACAAACTGACGTACCGAATATCGTACCGCAAAATGATACACCGCGATATCGAACTAACCCTAATACTGCGTTGACATTCTCATTCCAGGTTCCGGAATGTTTATTTTGATAACAAATAATACCATACGTTAACCAAAATATATTTATAAGTCGTGTTAATTTTAATGAAAACGCCTGTTACATCATTGATTAAACCATGCAATATCACACGTTTAATATTGGTTCTTAAAGTATTAGATGATTACCTTTTTGTTCTTTCCCGACCTTAATGAATGGTCGTTTAATTGTTCTTAGTGATCCGATACATCGCTATAGGGCAATGTATCGTCATTGAAGTATCGCGATGAATGTATTAGGAATATTAAGCATATGGTGATCAGGTGCTCACCATACTAACAACATCAGGGGTGATCATAATGGAAATACAATACAAAACGAAAAGGAATTAACAACTATATACTATAGGTAATTTGAGTAAAGCATGACCAAGCACATAAACTTGGCAAGTCGAATGCCAAGTGAAATCTTTAGATAGGATGGTATCAAACATGATAGCCTGAAGATTCTTGTTTAATTTTATTTTCTGCACCAAGAAACATCGGTTAAACTGTATTTCGAGGATTTCCGGGACCGTTTGAACTTGGACATGTGACGTAAACCTTTTCTTATAAAGCCATTTGGGTAAATTGCTTGTATCGGATGTCCTTGGATTTCTTCTGATCATAACGCCCAGTTTACAAATTTGCACATGTTATAAAAAGGTTTCACTAGACATTTGGTAAACATGCACTTAAAATTAGCGCTCTGAATGAATTTGGTTGGTTATTGGAAACCATTAACTGATTGAACCTCAAACGCTGTTAATACATCTGTTTTGTCGGGAGATGTTGCAGTGACAGTTGTTTTTAAGACCAAACTGATTTTAAGCATTTAATATATCTTGAAAACGTGGTTTTATCTTTTGATAAACTGATGTGGGTTTTCCCAGCTTCCTTGATTTGAAATCTCTGTTCAAGAATACATATAACTTAAAATATGAAGCAAATAAGTCAGAAAAAATACATACGTGTGATGTTTGATGTGTTCCCCGTAATATCTACCAGCAAACATTATCACACATACCCGTCGTAAATGGGACTTGCTGTGAACAATCAGTAGCAAGACATAGTCTTCCTAAGAATGAATAATTTGTGTCAGCTGTGATTGTCTATTACTCTTAAGGCAACTATAATTAATTATTACGGACACATACTGTATGTTACAAGAAATCTTTTTCTGTCGGACTTAATCAAGAAAAAAGAACATTGTCATTCATATTGTTTGATTCTACGAAGTATGTAGACATGCCAACGTGAATGTGTGAGATAATTGGAAACAGTTGTATGATAGCTGAAGGAAAAAGACAAATAGAAGAAATATATGTACACAAACAAGCAAGATTTAATATAGTACACTGCAAATTAAGAATATTAACAATTTGAATAACTTGAAATGTCTTCTAGATGCGTATCCATTGAGACACACCTGGTTGTCATAAATTCCATATAATTTAGATTTTCTATTAAATTTGTTATAACTTAAATAATTTTAGAGATTTGAATAATTCATTACTTCCACAAAGCATTATTTTTTCAGATATTGTAATTAAGCAATGGCGGTTTTATTTTGGAAATAAATGTTAATAGATATTGCACTAAATGTGGCGAAGAACCCTTTTCAAAGACTGAATTCGGTCAGTTTTTCCAGTTTAAATGAAGTGTTTAACATAATTTAGCAATACTATTCATATACATGTAGAAAAAAGTAATCTATTTAAAGCGATTATCCAATATATTATCAGATGATAGCTAAACTTCATTTCGGCTGACCTGAACACTAATTAGTGTCACCCTGTGTCTTGTCAATATTTGGAACATATAAAACTAGGTATTGAAAAGCATTTAGTGGTCCTTCACAAGAGATGTTAAAGTAAACTTTATCCCTGCAGAACACCTGTTGCAACTGCAACCAAACCCATAATTGTCATATAAATCATTGTTTCTCTTCTAAAAGCAGTAATAAATTGTATTTTGCACAAATGATACTTGCTTAAGAGTAATTTTCTGATATAGCCATAAGACGATTACAAAAAAAATCACTGATAAAGGTTATAATTTTCATTTCTAGGCTGATGGTACTCCGAGGAGAGATCCAGGACCATCATGGTCCTCTACTTACCTGCCTATAAATAACACCAACTTTATAACAACATCTTAGTGTTATATTCGTCTCAGTTACGACGGTCCATGAACATGGACGACTTTATTTACTAACGAATGTATCATTAACAAAGCAAAGACAGAATGAAATGCAATGTTAACAATCAATAAATGTTGAATATGTTTGTATGGGGTATTTGCTACAATCAACAGTTAGTGTTGTCTGTTTTACAGAGGGTAAGGTTGAGGTAACGAAGGGCAACTTGAAGCTGTGTAACATGGGCCCGGAACAGGTTTTCGGGGAGCTGGCCATATTGTATAACTGCACACGTACCGCCACCGTTAAAGGTAAGTAAATTCCATGAACGTGCATGTCTCCTTAAATGTCATTTTCGACTTAGGAGCACCTAATCTCAAATATGCCATTGTCGACTTAAAAGCCCATGTATTTGTAACGTCATATTTTCTACCTGCGTAGACATCATTTTCTGCACAAGAGCACGTCAGTTTCTATCTAAGAGCACCTGTATCTATAGGCGTCATTTTCAACAAAAGACAACCTGTCTGTGTACACGTCATTTTCTACATTTGAGCACCTGTTTCCGCCATTTTCTATTTATGAATACTTGTTTCAGTAGACGCCATTTTCTACATGAGAACACCTCTGTGTAGACGTCATTTTCTACATTAGAGCACCTGTCTCCGCCATTCTCTACTTAGGAGTGCTTGTTTGTGTAGACGTCATTTTCTACATAAGAATACCTCTCTGTAGACGTCATTTACTTTATAAGAGCAGATCTGCCAGACTCAAGGGTAGACATGGAGTAGCATGTTAACACGGTCTGCCGATCTTGCGTTACACGTCATATCAGACAATACATAACTGATGGCGCCATCAAGTCTCTTTAGAATTCTAATTTACATCTAGAATGGAATGGAATGCTGTAATGCTCATCTGTATGGTTCCAAAAACCTCTTGTAGTCACATCACGCCATTGCTGAAAGAACTTTACTGACTATCCCCGCAGTACACTATTAAATGCTGTTTGTTACAGCCTTACTAGGTCAATCACCAAAGTATATAAAACAAGCTAGATGTGTAAAGACCAGTCCTAACTCATTAGCAATATGGTGTCAATATGTCGTGCTGTAACGCATAGTGACCGCAGCTCCAAAACTGTGGAATGCTCTCCCAGAAGAATAAAGAGACTCTAGCACACTGTTTGTCTTTAAAGAGTCACTGAAACACATTTCTCTATACTGGTATAAGGAAACTAAGTATCGTTTCAAATGAATAACTATTTCGGCAGCTATTTTATATGATCAGAATTACATATCATGAGCCTAAGCAATTTTTGTTGCTTTTAAATGTTTTCTAAAGAATATTGATTTCATTTTCAATTTGATATTTAAATTGTGTCATGAAATTTTTATGCAACTTTTTATATTTTATTATCTTTAATATATATCAGTCCATCATGTAGGTTTATTTCAACATCTGTTTATAAATGTACATTCATAAGGACATGTGAAGCACTTTGAACGTATGTTGAGTTTGCTTATAGTGCTATAAAATATGGTATTATAATAATTATATAATAATTTACCAACCTCTGTGATGTAGTTATATAAGACGCCGCTATAAAATATTGCTGTTATAAGTGAATATAGTTAAATATATTTAATTTTTAATATTCTAAGTTAATCATATCACATTGACTCAAATAAATCATTAAAGCATAATTGTATAGAGCAACACACCTTTTCAATATTTCAATTTTCATTTCGGTTAGAGGAGGAAGCACTTTTGCCCCTCTTAAGGAATGATGATGGCACTATATTATGGTTTTGAAATTAAAATATTGCAAGGCAATACACTTTGAACCCGAAGAATAAGATTATGAAAGAACACGCTAATGTTTATCATCATTTATCTTGGCGATCTCTTTCATCAGTTGTTGATGGGCATCAACCCCATCAATCTCTCATTTGATTTTAATGTTGTGAGGGAAATGAATATCACCGTATCTTTTCCTGTCGACTGTTTACGATTGCGTCAGAGTTCTTTTGAATAACTGTCAATATACCCTCAAAACTCCATCAGCATTCATATATCTATATACTCATAGTTTACTTATGATTTTATCGGAACTTGTCTTTTGCTTTGATCTGTGAAATACAAGACTTTTAAAGATGATGAAAGAAAATTGCTGTGACCTAGTAAATACAAAATTAGAAAAGCCGTATAATCTATATGCAGGGTGGATCGAGATAAAACAGGACGTGGGTTCAATGCAAAAAGGGTCGTAATATACATGTAATAATGAACCAGTTGCGAGCCTTTTGCGCTGAGCCCTCGACTGGAGGTGTCTCTCATGTTCTGTGGCATGTGATACTACTAGCATCCATAAATCATCCGTTCACATTAATAATGTAGATTTTTACTGAATATCAATATGGTGAGCACGCTTAAAGCAAAATCAGGCAAGCTAATGGCATACTGTTTTTGTCGTTTAATGACGCGCATATGAAAAACAGGCATAAAATTCACCATATATCTTGCACCTGTATACTTTGTATACTTTATTCTACTGTCAATAAGCAATAGTTCTATCCATGCTAGCGTACAAACAGACAAACACACTTATCCATCTGTCTGTAATCATTTGGGCGATGCTATATGTCTGGTTGCTGTCGCAGCGACGATTTACTCAAACACGACGACAACAATATCATCAGCAACAAAACATGTTATGAAAAATGTATTTATTTATACAAAGCCAGTAAATCATTCATATCGTCAGTGCAGAAAGGCCCCCTGTTTGTAACCATGCCTAACACCACGTAACCGCCATGGATCAAAGACAAACCTTTCCAAAAGACAATGTCTGGCATATTCAGAAAGACAAATATCTGTTGTAATGGGAAGCACAGGCAAGGCAGTTGAGGAAGCAATAGGCCGTGAATAAGGGATAGTTTTTTGTTCATGTTTTCCCCAGGTTTTGCAGCCCCTTGATACTAGTTTCGCAGGATAAAAATTAATTAGTCGCAACATCCTCGCTTCTGTATTGTGCGTTCTTATCTAAGCGAGAAGAAAATTTAAAATACAGTCGACATAAATATGTTTTTGTAATTGTATTCGGTAAATCATCAGCAATATTTGGTTCACTTGTATGCTATGAATTGACCTATATTACTTTGCAAAAATTTACTCTATGCGGACACTGTTTAAATGACATGTCGAAAAGGATTCCTGGAAAATAATTATTAGCATCGAGTAAGACGTTCTCCAACTGGAACATCTGATTATTTATTAGACAGGTCGGCGGTCACACGTCAACTTACTTTGTCCGGGCCCTACATTTGTCATGCAATGATGCATTGATATAAGTTTCTTTCTCATTTTAAATGCACAAATATCACAGGCTTATAGCTCAAAGGTTAAGGTCACAAATAAAGATTGAGTGTAAAAACTGCCTATGATAGACCTTGTCCTGGATGCAATATTTTTATTCATTGTAAAATATTCAAATAACTGTTTCTTTGTTCACTATGGTAATACGGCGCTTATACATTGACCTGTAGCTTAATTTAAAGTCCATGTAATGGTTGCGATACATTTCGGACCTCATGGCCTTTTACGGAGATAACCAAGGTTTCCTAATGTTTCATTAGGGTATCTTGGTTATTTTGGTAGCGGTTAAGTGGTCCAAGACATAGCGGAACCATTACAGGGACTTTACCTTATGGGTTAAACACTTGTTCAGAGATTTAAGGTATCGTTTTAGTTTTAGTTTTTCACCATTCTTTATTCAGTTATGATAAGTTAGTGTAAATTAGGCCCCTTTTCGAAGCCAACATTGCAAAAATAACGGAAACCTATTTGTATTCATGTTATTGCCGTTTAATTTTTGTTTTCAAAACAACTGTGTCATTCGGTTAAACATCCAAGCATGCATACTCGTATTTTAGTTAATAAAGTCAATTACATAAACTCTCGAGGCCTGAAAATTATTACATAGAGGTCCCTTTACAAAATGTATGTTTATTATCTACTATTAGATACGTCGTAATGAATAAGTTGAACAGATTAGATATTAAACACACTAATTATTTCACAAAAACGTAGCTTAAGACGGAGTTAAAACACACCAAAAGTATGATTCTACATTCTTAAAAGACATTCGCAAGAATTTAAAATAGTATTCGACCACCGCGTCTGTGGCGCCCGATGAATACATAACTACCTAGATGACTTAGTGGTATGATTGAAGAGCTTACACCTTTTAATTATAGACTTATCATCAAGCACCCACCGATCGTTTAGTCAGTTTCATGGTAAGCAAACCTTTATACATTTGTTAACGATGGGTTTAACATTGTCCTTATACATTTTAGTGTGTTTCTCTTGATACTGGTAATAACGCTTAACGCATTTCTTGTGATTTTTACGAGATGCAGATAACCGGGATTCACAGGGATTTAGATTTTACGATTCTAATTTTCGCGAAAATTACTTATGGATACAAGAAAACCTTACAATGGAAATTATGGGACATAATGATAGGCAAAAAAAAAAGAAAGAAAAAAAAAGAAAGAATAATGGTGACCACACTATACTGTAATTGACTTTTTATTGTGTTTATTTATATCGCCATTGTGATTTAGACATGATTATAGGACTCGAGTGCACGATTTTAAGAACAACAGCTAAACAATAATATTTTGTATAAGACAAACATTGGTAATGTTTTTTTTTTTTGTTTTTTTTATTTACCATCTGTAACTTAAGTTAATATTATAGTTATTATTTTGAACTTCTATGTCCAGCTGGGCACCGACAAAAATGACCATGAGTATACATTTTTTTATTATGAAATATGTAAATTAGTTTTCTAATCATAGTAAACAATTCTTTATATTATACAAAAACAGGACTGAGAAGAAGAGATGCATCAGGACTGAGAAGAAGAGATGCATCTGTTTTATCTTATTTTTTTTATACTCATAGGTTATAATATAATTTTGAACATATTGACTCTTTAAAATCATACTGTCTGTAATACATTGTAGGTACAATTATGGGACTTGCTTCAAAATTTGAAGCATTTGATTGTTGAATAAATATGAACAAATCATTATTTTTACCACGGCGTTTAGAATGTAAGTTTTAACACGACTCTAAAATTCTCAAATATCTATACAAGTTTAAAAATTTAAAAATTAAAGTAGGTTAACCATTTGGTTAGGCAGATACACCAAAGAAAACCAGTTATAACGAAGAAAAAAAAAACTTGATTGATTTACGATATTTTAAAAATGTATCTTTACTTGATTAATTTGACGTTTACTAAAAATATAAAAACAGAGTTTATAATGTTAAAACGCGTAAGTGGCATAAGTTAATGAGTCACCTCTCATATGTGGACAATAATTCATATTTTAAACGGGCATGCTACGTACATTTCGTCGAACAGAGACTGGCCGGGCCTTTTTGTGTGTTAAACCACCTTTAACACGGAAGTTTTATTGGTCATTTCCCCGGAGTGTGAGTCTTAGAACTTCTGTTTTCTGTTATCAGAGATCACACCTGTGTTAATTGTAACGATAATGTTCTAGCGATGTTATCTGGATTCACATAGGTAATAATAAGTCCATCAATCTCAAAACGTGACTGTTCTGTAACTTTTTTTACGCCATGGTACAATTTGATAACTTTATTCAAAGTTTTGCTCTATGAAATATCATTTATAAATTAAACGTAAGTGATTTCAGACGCACGAAAGTGCATATTTAAGAAAACCGAAGTTTTAGCCTGTACATGTCATGAACTATAGAATGGAACTAAGCAAAGCAGCAAAGAATAATGTCTTAGATTTTGGCCTCTGTGTGTTAATAGTTAAAGTCGCTGCCTCTTATGGTGGTAAGTTCAGTCCCAGTGTGGTTTCTCGGATTTCATGGCTGTAAGTTCAGTCCCAGTATGGCTAACGTTACTCGGATTTTTTCGGCAGTGTGTCTTAACTTGCTTGCGATGGGTTGGTGGTTCTATCCTGTTACCTTTTTGCACTCAATGCTGCCATGGAAAAGTAAGTAGGTTACTGTCTCGAGGAAAATAAGCACTAACTGCAACTAGGTTCAAGGTTCTATTGAAATTATGTTACGTGCGCAGCTTGCAGATATCAGTCGTTCTTTTAATTCACATGCATTTTATAAGGAACAGAACAAATGGTATGCTTCCGGATCCTCGATTGATCCAGCACGTTTGCCACTGATTTTGAAATTTATTTTGACACATCGAATTATTGTTTTAAACTTTTCAGTTATATTCGTTTATGAATTTATTTATGAATTACAGATTACGCATACATTAAAAACAGATTTTCACATACTGAATCTCTCATAAAAATTTTTTTTTTCCGAAGAAGAAAAACAAAACAGTTGTGCAGACCTGGCTAGAAGTCAAAAGCTATATATTTTAAAATAGTAACATGCAAGACAGCGCAAACTGAAATATTCTTTAAGAATTTTTATGTCATGGGTTTTCTAGCTGTTCGACGACCAGTTAAAGGCACGGTTAAAACAGGCGAAAACAACAACATCAACAAACAAAAACGGTTTCTGCAATTCAAAATCGCTGTCAGAAACAATAAAATGTACATGTATGTATATAAAGTCGTCGGTGGATAAATTGCTAAACCGTCCGCACAGAGCGTACGAGGTGTCTAGTTCGAAAGCTAGTTGCAATATGCGGAAGTCGTTAGTTAACAAGTACAGGCAGCATTATATTTGGCAGTTTTTGTGTCACCTGCTGTAAGCAGAGGTGACACATAGTGATCACTTTTCCGTTGCCTGTCTGTCCGTCCGCCTGTCTATCCGCCCGTCCGTCTGTCTGTCTGTCCGTCACACATATTACGTTAAGCTTCAGCAGGTGAAACATGTGTTCCAGAGAACACTTTCGATCTTATTATCCATTGCTATTTCTATTCCTCTTTGACTGTAACGTTTTGTTTCAATTCTTCATTCATGTGAAGATATCTCAATTTTGCAAATGGTGTTCTTGATTTACTTGAAGACATATCTAAGTATTGCTCTGCTCCAAATTCTTATTCTAAAATATAGTTCGGTACTTCAATACTTAAAAAAATACAATTCATCACGCTGATATATCAGTATTGTTTAAATACATCTAGTATCCTTAAATTAAACAAAATATGGAAAGACCAATGCAATATATATAGTGATGATCCTAACATGAGAAAATCCATAACTATCTAACAAAATTTCACACTAAATGCCGAATTATTTCTAAGAAAGATAGAAACTTTCACCATTTTTATCATACGTCTGTATCTATTAACGAGGGCATCCCTCTCGTTCATCCTTAACTTCCATGTTGCTTGTTGAAATCTTCACATTTAACATATTTATAATAGCTTTATAAAATGTTAGATGCACATGTTCAGTTTCTCTAGATTTATCAAATGCCCATATTTTCTTACTGAAGTTAAAATTTGCATCAACAAAACATCGAAAAGCGGCATTTCTAATTTGTTTTTAACAGATACTTCTTCAAATTACATATATTGAGAAGTACATTAAAAATAATGCCTGCTAACGTTTCCTGATTTTACATTTCATATATACCATCATAATTGAAAGTTAGAATCATCTTATACTTTTATTTTGCTCCAGTCATATAACTACTAAAGTCTCCATACGACTGCAATAATGTCAGTGGGACGTAAACTTTAAACCAACCAAACAAGTACGAGTGTTACCTTTGTATCTTCCCCTCCTTCCGACACTCTCACACACTTGCATGTCATCTCCAGGTAAGTTTGAGCTGCACACAGCAGAAGAAATGTGCAGATATATACTGCCAAATCAAACAGATGCGGAGGTCTCCGTGCAAGAAACTGTCAAATTAATCATGCACCTTGCGTTTTTTGTCTCTCACCTACATTTAGGGGATAAAGCGTCAGCCAGTTCTTCAGCGATGTGTAAACGTCAATACTACAAAGTTCAATCATCCTGTCGAGATAATTGACTTTCAGTGTGTTTTTCGATATTCCTAATTGTGTCTTATTTGTGTGCGTGTGGTGCTACAGATATGTTCAATATTAGTACAAACTAAGCATCTAAATTGTTTACTCACGAAATATAGGACCCGTATGTTTTAATTATAGAAATTATTTCTTGTATCAGTTGGACCCTGTATTTTGCTCAATATCAAAATAAGACAGTCATGCTGTTCACTTGTGCGCTCTTCAGAATTAAGTTGCGTAGAATGTTCTTAAAAAGGTTTTGTTTTTTAAAGTACAGAAAAATATTTCTTCAAGATCAAGCAGCCGCTGTCGGACGCTACGCTCGCTCCCTTACTGTTTACTCTAATCTTACGGAACGCCGCAAGCAATATTTTTATGCATCAGTTATCGTTTATATTTTAAATTTCATAATGGAATTCATCGCACGCGACGTGAAGCAAAGCGCTAATTAAATTTCTGATATGAACGATAATATATTTATAGTTTGTCACGTCCGCCATTCAGTTTTACCTTTGACCTCGCATTATGTAACCGCCCCCCGTTTGATTGGCATTTTCACTTTAAGTTCAGAGTCAGTATCGATGGGTACATTTATATTTTAGCAAACAAAACTTGTAAGTTGTCGCTCCCGCAACAAACACTGGCCATAATGACCCTAAGTCACATAGGAACCATACAGTCATATATTCTCCAAATCAAAACACGGTTCATATTTGCATTTTCCCCGCAGACTTTAAAGGAAACACAAGCATTTCATTGGACGATAAAGTAATTCAAAATTAGGCTTGAATACCATATTCCATGGTCGGCTATAAGAGTCCAGCATTATTTGTTGTCGTCGAATTTTGAATTTAGAGAACAATGCTTTTGGGTACCGATCCAAAGAATCACTGCCCAAAAAATGTCCTTTAGAAAAGTAACTTTTATTTCCAAAAGAGAAAAGCAGATCGGCGTCAATGGCGTGGTATAATAGAGAGACCAAAGCGGTTTGATATGATTGAATACGCGGCTTGTCAAGTTAAAACAAAGTATCATTTGTAAATCTTCTTTTAGATGAAAAGGGGGACTTCATGTTAAAAAAGGTAGCTATATCATAAATATTAAGTTGTAGAATCGTAAAAATAAGTAAAAAAACATACTTATCGTTTAAATGCAAAGGATTTGAAGCCGGCATTTTCGTTTTTGTATTAAGAAGTTTCTACGCAAATACAAAAAAGTGAGGAAAAGGGACAGCTTCGGCATTTTCTGACAGACAATACGGTTTAAGACGTCATTTCAAAAACAGATGCATGTTGACAGGGAAACAGTTCAAAGAAACAGTTTTAGGGCCATCAAGGCTCTATAGTTTTTGTCCGACATTTGATGGAAATGAAGTGTATTATCGTTTCTGCAACATGCTGGTGCAATCTGTGCTTCCAGTTTCTATATTCAGAGATTGCATATATAGAACCTCAGTGTTGTTTGCTGCTGAGAGTTTTAAACTGTTTCAGTTTATGTGTCTTGAAGGCAAGTCACTCGTAGATCTAGGCTACATTATGTTTTTGTTCGGAATAAAAGTAATTCTATGATAGGAAATATGAAATAAATGCAATAAACGAACAAAACGTCATAAAGGGAAAACTTTTATCATGAAGGAGTTTTCATGTATATAAACAGGGTAATTTTAATTGTAAACAATTAATTTGAAAAGTATCTAATTGTACGCAGTAATCAGGAAAAACGTTAAAAAAATCGTGCACATTAGTCAGGAAACGGGTATACATGTGCACATCAAATATAATCATGAAAAAGGGAATTCGTGTACACTGTACCCATGAAAAGGGCATATTTTTTCACAATGAATATGGTCAGTGTGTAATTGCACGCAATTTAATAAAAAAATGGTATTCTTGTACACAGTAGTCAATAAAAGAGTATAAATGTACACAGTCATTTTTAAGGGGAAAAAAGAGCATTATAATTTTTAAAAGGGTATAGTTGTACACAATGAATATGAACAATTTATAATCAATCGCACACAATACTCATGAAAAAAAGGCATTATTGTATGTAATTATGAAAGGGGAGTTCATGTACCCATTAATGATAAAAAGATATGTTTTAAAAATGTAATTATGAAAATGTATGTCTTTACACTGTTATCATGAAAAGAGTAACTTGTATACAGTGATGATGGAAAGTGTATAGTAATACACGGTAGATGATAATTATGTAAATCTACACGTTTGAGATGATAATGAACCTGCCTGAAGTTATCATATAGGACATCATATTGGATAAGTCCGAGCTTTCTCAGACCAAAGAAGTTCTAAATGATGAGAATGAACTAAAAATAGATCCTGTCCAGGATTCAATGAGTAATTTATACTCGTGCGCGGAAAATCAAGCTATATTTTATTCACTTTCACTTGTCGGTTAAAATTTTTGGCAACTCAAGGTTTTTGAAAGATCTTTTATCTTTAGTTACTCAGACCTGGGAGTCTAAATATAAAATTCCCTTTACTCGAGCACCTCATATCTCCACGTCTTATCGGTTGCTCTAGGAAACTAGGGAATGATAAATGGTATTCTTTACCCCCGAGTCTTTGTTCATTATCAATATATGCTCAGATGCACACATGTTAGATTTATTTAGACGAATAATTACTTTAGTTTGGTTTAAAACACTTTGACTTTTGTATGGCCAATATCTTGTGCATGTTTTATTTATGATATATTGATATCTAAGTTAAATTATTGTAGCCCAAAAATGATTTGTATTCCTGCAAGAAATATTACACTGAAATAAATGAAACAAAACGTTGTTTTTTATATTTAGAGTATGTAGTAAAACTTGGTGATAACAAATTTGATATGTGTTTTTGAATAAATGTGAGTATCGTTACACTGCTATTAAACCATCTGAAGCAATATCAACGAAAATGGTTAGTCAAAAAAGGATCAATCATCATAAATAAGTAAATAGATGAATACTGAACAGAAAAAATGATGATAATCAAAACTTAAACATAATGGAATCGATGGAAAGCATAACATCTCCTGTTCATTATAACATTTTCTGTAGTTTGTTGTTCGTATTATCTAATTATTTTAGTGTATTTATTCAAGGCCTGTTTTAGACTTGATCGCATTTTTTATTATTTACAGATGGGAAAGATTTACTTTTAGATCATTTATTATCCCTAATGATTTCGAATTCCAGAATTTTTGACAGAAATTCCAATTTCTGAAAGAGTGTTGTTGTTTTGGAGTTTATTTTCATATTGAATGTGTCTCACTCATATAGCGATGTCTAGTTAACTACAGGTTGTAGAAGACAATGAGTTCACATTGACACCGAATAGAACTTCCGGCCTACTGCAAGCCAGCTGGAAGACTTCTGCTCATAAAAAAATAGAATGACTAGACCGGGTTCCGAACCCACAACGGTGAGGGGATTAGTTATAGTAAGCCGACGACTATATCCACTCGGTCTCTTGGCTCCTGTTGTCTGAACTATTCTTACTGAAAGGATTTAGACGAAATAAAATGCTAATGACTATAATCAACCTTGTTAATAGCGCTCATGTTTGCATAATGGGTTCACTTCATGGTTATCATTTGAGAATGACAATGTTGTTACAATGAATAAAATACATTTAAACTATGGCTGTCACCCGAATACAAAACAGAAAAGATATCTGATATTGTAGATGTCTTGACAGTGCATGTTCAGTCAGTCAAACAGATGAATGAATACATTGAAACGTTTGTTTCACAAGCATAGGCGTCATTCAATTGATTGCATTTGAAAAAAAAGCATGTCTTATGAAAATAAGGAAAGGTAATGATAACAGTGAACAATTCTTCTTTGCTCTCGATGTTAGGGGTAGTCTCAGGACTTTGATATAAATTAGTTAGGGTGTTGCATCAAGCCCGGGGAAAAATACGAATATCGTTATCTGTTAACCTTACTTCGCTCTCACGTACTGATTTTACTTTATTTGCACTCTAGCATCTTCATTTCTTAGGCAATCATCTTTACACTTAATGACAATGTTTATTACCATAATTTCATGGCCAAGTTCGATTGTGGCTGATATCGGCCCATCAGGTCAAGAGTTATGTCCCTTTTAATATTGAATAATGCCATATTTTACTTTGTTTTGCACTCTAGCAGCTTCATTTCTCAAGCAATCATCTTCAAACTTTATAACAATGTTTATTACCATTACCATAATTTCATGGCCAAGTTCGATTGTGGCTGATATCGGCCCATTAGGTCAAGAGTTATGCCCCTTTTAATATTAAAAAATGACATATTTCACTTTTTTGCACACTAGCATCTTCATTTCTTAAGCAATCATCTTTGAACTTTATGACAATGTTTATTACCATATTCTCACGGCCAAGTTCGATTATGGATGATGTCCGTTAATTAGGTCAGGAGTTATGCCCATTTTAATGTTTAAATTTGTGTGTTTAAAGCCACGATTTCTCAGTCAAGTTTGACTTCAAATTTTGACCACAGGCACTGTTTAGTTTGGAATTATAAATGATCTTATGAATTATGTATTCAGTACAACTATGTTATAAATTAGTAACTTGTACAGGTAATAAAGGCATTTTTTCTCAGGTGAGCGTCTTAAAGGCAATCTTGGCCCTCTTGTCTTCTACATATTCTATAAAAAAAAAAAAAAAAAAAAAAAAAAAAAAAATAGACAACACTTACTGAACTAAGGTAGATCAAATGTATCTTGCAAAAGTCTTGATTTATTGCCAGTTGTTTCATTTGTTTTCAAACGAGAAAACAACAGTAAAGAAACTAAAGGTGATCCTTGGCTCGAGAGAGTTCTGTTGAAAAAGCGATTATTTGACTCAACAAGATTTACTACTCAATTAATCGACAGTTGTAACACTGAGCGCTTAATAGTCTCAAAGAGAGAAAAAAGGAACATTTTCCTTAGAACACGTCAACGCTAAGATTTCAAAGTTCTGATTTCTTTCGTGTATGTATAAAGAATATGCTCTTAATACTCTTTCAAAAGTCGAAAGTCAACAGTGCACGTATATTATTTTAAAAATCTATAATTATCACTGAATGTTGTTCTGACCGACACCTTCTGTGCGCATGTTTTCGATATATCCCTCTTTATCATTGTAAATGAGGCACTGTAGATAAACTAGAACGGTGTGTTGCAAATTTGAATCTCCTGTTTGATTGACCATTTTAAGTCTCTTATTAGCTTTGGAAATTGTAGTAGTAATATCACAGTTTTCTCCAAAAGCAAAATTCCTAAAATATGCATGTAGACCAAAAATATAATATTGGTATTCGGTTAAAAAAGATAATACGCATCCAACTAAAATATATGTAGATCAAGTTTGGGCAGCAAAGAAGTCCTTATAACAATAAAAAAAAAAACAAAAAAAAAACAAAAAAACACGTTGGTCATTCTGTACACGATCTGTTTTATATCGGTCTATATAAATTGACATTTGGATTACCGAAATCTGAGTGAACACTTTCTTTTGCAACTAAGTGTTGAAAAAATTCATCTAAAACATGTGTATACAAGATCCCAAACGATAGAGAGGAGAAAAAGTCTGAAGTACTTGCAATGCATCATTGATGTCTTTTGTTTTCTTTACGGTGCTAAACACATACATAAAACGTTTCAGGAAAATTACCTATAAATAGTAACATTTACAGCAATTGTTTCTTTTTCTTCCCTTTTCTCGTGAGGGATCTTAATGCCACAGCTTTCAAGCTCCTAAATTTGGAACGTAAGCTCTCTGTACTTGATGAGTGAAACGTTTGCTTTCTTTCAATTAATCTGAAAATCAAAGGCTTTTGCGTCAATGTTTATGAGAGGCAAAACACGGAGAGTGACTGGGATGGAGCTTGATGTAGTTCAGGTTTTTCTGCCGTATAAAAACGAGCATGAGAGACAGCAATCTATCTTTGGAGTGGTGTCATTTTTTCCGATGCTGTGTAACCTAGTCCAGAGTTTTAGAGTAAATAAATAAATAAATAACTTCAGCTCTTTTTAAAAGGGATCAAGATAATAGTTTAAATAGATCGCATGAATTTGCGGTAGGTCGATTTAATGGTTCAGAAAATCACTTGAGTTAATAAAACCCGCAAATTCAGGCTGGAGATGTTGATTAGGGCTTATCTACGAGGTTTTCATGCCAGACGCCTTCGGTAATGAACTTTCCTCCCATGTCAATGTACAAGTTCTTCCAGAAGCAGGGTGTTTATGTTAAGTTCAAACATTAAAAGGGTTGATATCTTACTTGCTGCAGGTTTTACATTTAGGTCGTGGCATAGAATACATAAAGATATTACTTGTTTGGTTGTTGGTTAAACTCATTTGGTCATTAAGTTTTTTATGCTCCCGCCAAATGCCGGGACGTATTATGGATTCACCTGCGGTGGACAGGCGGCGTCAAATGAGGTTTTCCGCTCTGTAACTCGAACAAAAATGAACGGATCTTTACCAAGCATGGTCACAATGTATATGGGCATTATATCTCTGCCAAGTTCGATAACAAGTGCATAACATTGCAAGACGGACGTATATTGCGATTATAAGAGCTCTTGATGTCATTTAATCTGAACGTACGCATTACAACTATATATGTTAACCTTTACAATGTTGTTGCCACTTGTGACTGCCTTTGCGACAAGTGCAGACCAAGATACGTATGCATAGATGTGCTGCTGTTCATGGTCTGCAATCTTCTGGCAAGCATCCCCATATACAATTAATGGTAGAGTCTAAAGTGGAGAAGTACAAGTCTAATTTCAAAATGCAGCATGCTAAGAGTTGTTGAATAAAATGTTTTATAAATCTTTATAAATACGAAAAACCTTCTTCAACTGCAGATAAGATATTTAGGGTGTTCGGAGAACGCAGTGGTTAGCACATTGAAATATTACAAATGCAATCCGAGCACGATCCTTAGCTGGTCTGATGTTCGATTTAGTGAGTTTTGTTCGGGAAATCTGATGTTTCGCACACCAAGGACCAGTCGAGCTCTACCTTCACTCTCAACGAGTATCGGTGTGTGTATGGTAAGGTTAAATTCCATATAGGACATAACGTTCAAAGATGAATGCGGTGGGATAATGTCGTTTAAGCGATGCTGAATCTTAGTTTATATGCATATATACTGAAGTATACTTAAATATTTACCTGGCTTGTATATCCAATGGCAGAACAAATATTCGATAAAGTTGGGATTTTTTTTTCGGCCGTAAGGCCGTTTATTTTCTCCCTGACTTCCTGTGAAACATACAGTAATGAAGCGGAATAAAATTAGGCTTTTCATTGGTTATTATATACTTTGCTAAATTCCCATTGGTCATTGTAAAATTAGTTAAAAGAAAAGAAAGGAGCTGCTGAAACGAGTTCTTTAGATCTCTGTTTTAAAAGTTGAAGTTTTCTTCGCCTGCGAACGATTATCCCGAATAGTAAGACGTTGCAGCTTTTTAAGGTAAACTGAAAGAATAGAACGCTAAAAAATAGGAAACACATAGATTTTGGAATTGATTTTTCGACCCTGACAGATCTTATATTCAACAAAAACGTAACATCCGGTTTTGTTTTGTCGCCCGCGAAACGAAGTCTAATGCGCAGATGTTTTAAGGCAGTAAGTGTCTACCAAGATTGTACACATTATTTGGATCCGTGGTATTTCAAAGAGCTGCACTGGCGCAGGAATTACACAACTATCAAACCAACAACAAAATATATTATATGTTAAACCATTCAGACACTAATCCTCAAGCTGGTTACCACGGCCGAGTATCTTTTTTAAAGATATTTCTTGTTTGCCCTACAATATGTAAACAAAAAATTCAAATATAACAGCAAACTCTGCTTATGACGAGCTCTTCGAGACTTGATGAATTTGTTTGATATATCCGATATTCGATATACGCTCGTGTATATATGTATAGTTAAGGGAATTAATCGGGCCAGAAAAAAAATCGATTTAACCGAGTTTTATTTTTCCAGGTTTTTTATTTGAGGTTATTGCCGAGTCTTAGTTTAGCTGAGGTTGAAGGTGTTGGTAATATAAAAATTGTATTAGAGTATTTGTATCTTATCGTTTCAGCATTAACAGCTAGCAAGCTATGGGCAATAGACAGACCAAGCTTCCAGAGCATCATGATGCGATCTGGTCTCATCAAGCAGCTGGAGTACACAGACTTCCTTAGAAGGTAACAAATCAAAGCCATTGTTTTTAACTTACCATGACATGTTTGTTTTTGTAAGCTCCAAGGACTGTACTACGGGATGGCGCAGATCTGCCTGTCTGCTCGTCCTCCAATAGCACCTTCCATAGTTTTAAAGGGGTCAGAGATGAGGTGTGCATAGCATACTTTTGAGTCATATTTTCGTAGTAGTCGGGTGAGCATTTGCAGAGTTGCTGGCCCCTGAACCGAGACAAAATCATCTTGATAACATTTTGAGTATATGGAGATTTAGGGGAATTTCTTGAAAACCATATGTTTTTCAAACATTGTAATTGTATAAATATATTTCATTTGGCTAAATCTTTGGGTGTGTTTTGACGTATATTATTTTTCGTCCAGAGGAAGTCAAGAGCAAACCACTGGTTCCTGAAATAAAATACTAACATAAATTTCCTCCAAAACTCGAGGCAAATGACCTTAAAATGACGTCACATACTGCGTGGTGTGACTACCCTGTAAATGTATAAAATGCGAAAATGCTTGATATTAAATGTTAGAAACCATTTCTTGCGGGTCAACCTTGAGACACTCTTACCTTGGCAAACAAGCAAAATATTAAACACGTAAGTGCGCTCTGAAAAAAAAATCGAATAAAAATCTGCTTGCCTGTTCCTTTGATTTAGTTTTGTACAATGTCTATATATATAAGAATATAACACTATACAGTATCGCGCATGATCTGTATTTCACGAAAATCGAAATACGAGACATTAAGATATAAAACATTTAGATTCTTCCTAAGTAAAATAATGAACTTCTATAGAAATCAAAGTCCATTTTCTCCAAGAACTTGCTTGCAATAACCTGCATGTAACACATTTATTATCAAGGTCAATGAATAAGCGATTACGAGATTTCAAATTACAAAAATCAAATTGAGATTGCATGCCGGGTTGCAACGGTAAAAAATTCAAGTTGAGATTGCATGCCAGGTTGCAACGGTATAAAAAGTCAAGTTGAGATTGCATGCCTGGTTGCAACGGTATAAAAAATCACGTTGAGATTGCTTGCCAGGCTGAAACGGTAAGCGTAAATCGAATATTTAATATAAGTTGCTGAAAAATTGATTGAATGAATTGAGTTATAATAATGTTCCAGAACACCCATAAAAATCATGGTCAATTAAAGTGAGTGATTTGGAGGGGGCCTGAAAGGTTTACACATAATTGGGTAGAAAATTGGATGTTTTACGTAAACCCATGTTTTATGAGCATTATATACACTGTGTCGATCATATGATTTATTTATTAGTGATGTTTTATAATTTTGGCATCATGCTAAGTAACTATATGTGTTACCTGTGCTCATAAATTGTCGATCAGATGAAAAGCATAACGCCATACCTTTATGTGTTTTAAATAAAAGTATAGAATGGACCATAACTGTGTTAGATCCAAACGAAAATGAATTCACTTTAACTGGGTAATTAGAAGATGTTTATAAAGTCTTAACATACAATAATTTTATTTAATAGAAATTTAATTCAATCCGTTCAGTGCCAAGTATATTTGAGTTGAGAATAAATTTTTCGAAGTAAACATAGAAATAGGAAGAGAAGAAGTAGAAAGAAAAAATTAGCCCTCGAATGTTTAGATTCAGTTATCAATTTGGTAGTTTCATACCTATGGAACCAGCATATATGTGATTATAATTTTTATATACTAATCCGTGTGGCATCCCCCCTTGATAATCAGTAAGCCTATTATTACCCCTAATATATATATTTTTAAATCGTGTTGTTATTTTCTTCATCAAATTTTCATACTTCATTTAAAAATCATTTAATAAGATCATACCTTCGATGTATAGAATCTTCAATGGTGAAGGTACATGATCTACGTTTACAGAAATTGAGAAATAAAGAAAACAGTAAAAAGGGCGTTTTCTGATAGGTTTAAATATACATTTAAACAGCCTGATAAGGATACTGAATGACTCACTAAGTCTCTCGAAGCCCAGGGGTGAAAGAGCCATGAACACTTTTTATCACGCCGATTTCTGACTTGGTTGATTAGAATCGCTGGTGAAAACATCCTGTATTCCACAACAAGAACTAGGTATAGGGCACGATAAGACCGAACACTTGCCAGGTAGGTTCTTCACGTGTTCTCGTTTTTCCCACACACGTAGGGTTCATGCATTAGGACCATTATTTGTCCAGATTAATGATTGGCATATAAATGATATATAAAAAATAACTATGGCCTGCCCTTGAACTCACCAAGAAAAATATGCGTTACGAAGTCCGTCCCTAGATCACCAATATAATGCAAGGCGAATACATGAAGCATATCAAAATATAAACAAAAATATTGTGTCTTTCGAAGTCCGTCCATAGATCACCAATATAATGCAAGGCGAATACATGAAGCATATCAAAATATAAACAAAAATATTGTGTCTTCGAAGCGTATAATACCAATATAATGTAAGGCGAATACATGAAGCATATCAAAATATAAACAAAAATATTGTGTCCTACGAAGCGTATACATTTACTTATCAAGTTTGTCAAATAAAATAGTACATGATATGAAGCCGCCAGCTATATTTTTAAGCAAAAAAAAAAGTAGATTAATTGCAATTAACATTATTTATCAGTAGAAGTCACGCTTAATATGTGGCCAAGCAAGAGCTCTGAAAATTCAAATCGATCAGCGATAAATTTCAATAGAACACCTGTCTATATTCTATTTACCATCTATCTATTTAACAAAATCAAGTGTTTCTCAAATTTAGGGTGACTTCTAAGTCGGATAGAATTCATGAAGACATTTCTCCAGAGAATAGAAACATTTGCTCGCTTCAGTCTACTATTGCCTTTATAAATAACTTCATAGACACATCCTATATACCCCTCCGACAAAACCCAACTAAAATAAATCATGATATTGTGCTCCAAGCCAGTTTACATGTTTGAAGCACAGTTCAATTATTTGTGCGCTTTGTGTGATACCTTTCGAGACCTAGTTAGCGCACATGAATTTGGTATCTTAAAAAAATTGAAACGACTGAAAATAACTTTATGAAAAAGATGTCTTTTGCGGCCAAAATAATTATAAACTGATATCGGGTACCGCCATATATTGCAAATAATTAACACTCATTATATCTGCAGATGTTTGTTCCTCTTTCCGGTAGAATATGATTTAATTAGAACGAATGAAAAGTTGTTATCAGTATGTTCGGGTTAGTAATAATTAGACAGGATATCCTAGTTAATCTTAGTGGACAAATATGGTTATAAAAATAAATCTAGTGGTAACCCTTTGCCGGAAGCCTCTCGTAAAGAAAATAAAGCTTGTGTTCTCAAAGAACCGTGCACATCCTAAGGCAAGCCAATCCAAGGTACGTTATTAACTTTGCAGGTGTAAGCCGGTACATGTCATTTCTTAAGTTTACAGGATACGTTTAATCATTTTAATAGACTGGCTTTCTTTGCAACTAATACCTTGATGATTACTTTTACTGCGTGATTCAATTCAACAAGTGCATGTTCATTAAAAAAAACAGAAAAATATCCAGTGCACATATTAGCCTCGTGAAAGAGGACTTTTAACATTATTATTTAGAAATATCTTTTGAATCACATAAAGTGTCTGCATGTTTGTATTGTATTGTATTGCAATGCATTGTATTGTGTGTTTAAAAGGCATATACTTACAATTAAGCGCCCATCAAATAAAATTATAGTCGAGTCTTTCCTGCAATCTTTAGAGGGGTCAATTTTTCATGCTGATGAAACAGTCATAAAATCATTAATGAGGTCAATGTAAGAACTATCAGTCTACAAGTTGCTCACACGTGTGAACAATTTGATTCCGAATCGGATTCAAACGAATTAAAATGTATCACTGTTAAGAATGGAGATATTCGTAGTTGTCCGTAGATAAACATGGTTAAACGTACTAGGCGTAGTTGGACGTAGTTAAACGTAATTCAACGTAATTTTACCGTAGTTCAAACTCGTGATTTGGCCGAAGTAGGCTCAAAAATTTTCAACATGCTGAAAAGCTGAAAAAATGTCTACTGTCAACTAGGGTGACGTGACCCTACTGCAACCATACTTTTAACGTCATTCCCTACTTAAACGTACTTGACTTTACTTGACCGTAGTTGACTGTAATAACATGGTCCAACCATTTCTAATACGTCTTACGGTACGGTCAACTAGGGAGGTAATACGGCTAAACTACGTTTGAATTACGTTAATAATTATGTTTGGTACGTTAACTAGGATTTACTAGGGTAAGGTCAGAGTAAGCAATGTGTAATTAGAAGAGTCCTTATTCGGCGGACTAATATTAGCACTCCCACCATCACTAGCAGCAATGGTTTTGAGATAGCCCCGTTTTTAGATTTTTTGGCTGCATAACTGTTCAGCGACAGATTTTACACCGTGACCACACCCTGGTTTAGCCGTTCTGCGCAGGCGCAGGCACGGTGTTTACCGTAGATCAACGCTGTTTATCCTAGTTTGCCGTAGTTGTGCCTACTTCGATCGTATTTGATACGTAGTTAAACGTTGTTATAAGTAGTAATACCGTAGTTCACCCCAGCCATGTTATCGTAGTTTAACGTAGTTAACTGTATTTACACGTACTTTGCTGTACTCGAACTTTATTTATATTTCTCTTTTGGCAATTTTTAACGTACTTCGAATCTACTTCTACTACTTTATGTAATATTGTAATACCCGGTTACGTAAAGGAGGCTTTAACCACTCTGCCTCAGGAAGTGGTATCAATATTTCTATGTTGGAGTTTATTGTTTTACAATTAATTACAGCTCATTTTTTGCTCGTTTTTTAGATTAGCCCCCCCCCCCCCCCCCCCAACCACCCCAAAAAGATATATATATATATATCTATATCTATACGCACATTGCTAAAATCGACAACAATGAAACAACAAACATGCTTTCATTTGTTTTCAATGTTTGAAATGAATGAAAATATCGTCGGAGTGTCGATTTATCATAGGGAAGGAGTTCGTTCACGTATGGCATTGGATTACATTACGTATCGAACACAGGCACCGTAATCAGCAAATGTGAATATTAGAAATTTCGCTTCCAAGTTTTCCAAGATAAACATGGATTCAGTTTTCATTTTCTGTGGGTGTTTGTGGGATTTGTAAATATATTTTGTCAGTTATCTCACCGAAGTTTTACACATAGAGGCATTGTCTTAACCAAACATGATAGCAGTTCACATTTACTTATTGCAAAGAAACAATGCGGATCGAAATTATTTTTAGAATTTACAGCATTTAGGCCAGTGGGTTTCTCTCGCTGCAAGGATCGTGATAGCCATGCATTCACTTTTGTCCATAAATAAATTTTATTATAGTGTTTTATAGCAGATAAAAACTAAATGCAACAATTTGATCAATATATACGCCTTTTCTAGAGGTTGAGTGGTTATAGGGCTCACCTCTTCACCGAGAGGTAGTGGGTTCGACCTCCGGCCACGACATACCAGAGTCATTAAAACAGACCTGGTATATAACCCGGTGCCTGACACTCAACGCATAAGGGTAGTTCCAGGATTGTTTGGCCTAGTGTCAGGATAATATGATTGGGTATGGTACCATACCGTTATATTCTACCTCATTTACATAATTCATTCTTAATTAAATGTCAAGTTACTCTGCGCTGGGTAGAACCAGTATTGAGTACTCCCAGGGTCCTATAGCAACCCTATTTTTCCCCGAGTGTCAAACAAGGATGCATCTGCTATCAATTTTATGTGTCTTTTATTTTACGCGGTCACCGGAGAAAGGTGTTACGGCTGGGGTTCAAACTCCAGACTTTCCGATCGCTAAGCGGACACTCTACCATTGAGCTTTTGCGCCGCTATTTCCCACCAGCTGACCTTTAGATCTAGTCTCCATGTCCCACAGGCTTGGATACCGTCTGACTCAGTACCCTTTCACCGGCAGTCTATTTTTAAAAATCAGCTCGACATAATTTGAAAGCTGCTATCCCGGTTTATCGCATTTGATGAACACCTGGGCCCCAGCTCCACTCTACCGGGGGAGAGACACTATCAGAACGTGTGTTGAGTTGCTAGGTAGATGTTTACATCTCGAAGTCGAGGTCTTACTTGGAATTACTGAATGGTCTTTCATCGGAAGTTCGAATTTAATTCAGGCTGATTCGAACATCGAGTATTGCTGCTCTTGTTGATGTTTCATTGGACATGATACGGCAGTTTCTGTTTGTGTGCTTCATAGGACAAATGATTGCAAGACGTGTTCATTGAAATTAAATGGAATAGCTAATTCGATTTTTTTTTCTCAAATATTTTGAAAATTAAAATTCAATATGGAATTGCTTATAGAGTCTGGAAGGGAGGTATTCGGCAAGTCTGAGAGGTTTGGAGCAGTTGATATTTGCTTGGGGGTCTAAAATTAATTTTTCAAAACGGCCGAGGAAAGCAAAATTTCGATGAAACAACCAAATCGACTATCGAAAAGAAGAAAACAGAGGTTTACTAGAAGGTTTGTGTTAACATGTTGCCCTTTACTTTTAGCCTAAATATTTATTCATATTTATTATTTTAATTATTTTTACCGCTTATGTTTCGGTTAATTATGGATCTACTTTACTTAAACAATTGCTTCACGCAGACATTCAGTCAAATATACAGGTTTCATATATCAATAAATCTATAAGTCTATTACATTTTATGTTGTTTTTTAAGCAATCTCGATTACGCGTATCTTATTTTTTTGTTTTCCAGTGTACTTATCAGTATATTTCCTCATATAATATAGGTAAACGCCGTAAGCCATAGGAACTTTGTTAATAATGAATTTATTTTTGTGTAAGAGAAATATAATGGATTTTACAGATCCTAGATCTATCTATTTAAACAATAACGTGAAAATGGAATTTCAGTCCTCGTTAAATTGTTCTTTACGTCGATTTAAAGTCGTTTTTGTTAAGAAAGCGCCTAGTAACTTTATTCAAGCGCTTTATAAAAGCCGCGGTCTGTACCAAGATATTGTATTATGTTATGCTTTCGAGTGAAATACATTGTACTGCGATATGAATAAAAATATATTTGATAATTTCACAGTGAAAATTATAACTATATATTTTCATCTTTCGAAAATGAATATTTTTTTTAATTTTCTATTTTTATGTATATATTTTTATGTGGAAGATGCGATATT
>CM037792.1:51669270-51719270 GCA_021229015.1 Solen grandis | reverse complement strand
GTACTTTTCGCTTTTATATTGTGTACGTTTTATTACTTATGTTTTGTACTTGCTATTTTATACAATTGTATGTGGCCAAAGGCAGGATACTGCCGATTTTGCCTCAAATAAAACTGTAAACTGGTTAATAAAAATATGTGAAATCATTTATCATAGAAATAATTCGTTAATGTATTCAAAATATTATCAAATTGTTCTCATTATTTTTTGTTCTCATTATTTTTAACACAGTGGACTATGCCATTTCGCGTGCTGCGATAAACTTGACTTAGCGATACAAAAATTAACAAAATCATGCTACCATTAAGTGCTATGCATGTCACAAAATCAGTGATATGAACGGGAAGTTGAAGGGTTTTTAGACTTGTTGAAAGTGAAACTGTTGGATTTTCATTTTATTTATATGTTAAAGATGGCTTTTGTTGATGATTCATTGTAGAATATGTATAGACGTCATTGGTAGCATTAATTTGTGCAAAATTCCGACCTCCGCGTGTGTTCGATGTCGGAATCCGTTCCTAACCATGTTTCAATATATCAGTGTTTCTATATAACAGTCCTTGTAAGAGTTCCTGAATACATGAAATGCAGCGGAAAAAGAGGAACGGAAGTATTCAGTTCTAGTGCCATTGGCAAACATGTATTTGTGATATTGATTGTTGTGAGATTTTGACCTAAAGATCCTCTAACAATCAGTAAAAGCAGGGATAATTTCCATGGCAAAAACTTAAAAATTGCATAAAAGATACAATGTGGTATGAAATAAACAGAACGACATGGAGTTTGTTATCGATTTAATATCTATATAACAAATTATTCATTCAATGTGTAAACCACAAATAAGGCAACTTGCAGTAATATAGCACCTATACTAGATATCCTCAATATACAATAACAGCATAATAACAACAACATGCTGAGTATATCCCCGTGTTTTCATCTATGTACCCCTATGAAGCCCAAACACATTCTTAAAAATACATAAAACAACAAATAAATGTAATATTTAATCCATATTTCCTCAACTGTATGGACAGACATAAAAAAAAACATTGAGGTACATTTACTTGTCCCATCTTTCATTGAAGAATGTCGTGGTAATGTATTTCGATTCTAGAGTGTAAACAGTGCGTCAAGGGTCAGGTACTTTGTTACATATATGAGATAGTATGTGTTTGCCCGTCGAGAAACGTGGGTTTCATCCGGGTGTTCCGGGTCCCTCTAACAATAATGATCACATACGCCACCACCCTAACCATCAAGAGTGATCTTTATATATAAGTTGAAAGAATCTGTTTCGTGATCAATTTAAAACAACTGCAGTATGAATATCAGAACCAAATATTCTTATGTCTGGCTTTCTTATGTTTAAGAACTGATAAAAATTTAAAAAAAATCAAAGTCTTTGCAAAACTTTATATTATGATAAGGCACGTGCTTGTTATTCTGAGTGAACCTTATATGAAAAAAAACAACTGTTCAATGATAATGTCTTAATATATAAATATAGATATCACAAATTTGGGGATCAACTTTCTATTATTTATAATGATTAAAAGAAAAAAAAGAAAAGACAAAAATACAGATTTTCTACATGAAATGATTAAAATAGACTGTAAATCATTTGTGGACATAACATCACGGCTAGTATGGTCCGATATCGCTCACCAGACTACCTCTGCTGTTACAGATTTTGTGATATCAGCCATGATTTAACTTGACCAAGAGATTGAAACTTACATTGTTTCTAAAAACAAATCAAGACTGACTTATAAACGCGGACGCCAGAATGTAAATGAAGTATAATCTGACATTTCCTTTTATAATTCAAGAGTCATAACCCTCAAACTGATAAAGACATGTCAGAAATAATCGTGTATGGCCGATAAATATGCACTTGAGCATTGGCTTAAAGTTTCATAAATATTGCCCATTAAATGAAGATGCAAGAGTTTAATCATATCAATTACGGACGACGGTCGGACGACGGAAACCCAGCGATTCCAAACGTTTGCAAACGTTTACCCTTTACCACATTGTAGTCAGGTGAGCTAAAATCCATATCAAATCTTATTCATATTTTGGAAAATTTACAACTAGACGGTCCAATTTGTTTTGAACAGGACATGTATATTAACTTGGACAAACAAATAAGTGTCTTTTTCCAGAGAAAGTAAATTTAATTTTTATGGACTAACCTGTATTTTAGATCAATACCCAGAGAAAGAACTCGTATATACTGGAACATTAATGAATAACGTAGAATTCAGTTCATTAGAATTTCACTTTCTCGCTTGCTACACAAACATTAATTAGTACATATATACGCTCTGATCTACAAATATAAAATAAGGAATGTGATCGAAACTAAAACGTGAATGACTGCCCTAAAGTAGATAAATTTATCATATGCTGGTTCCACTATCCGGATTCCATTGATATAGCTAAAAATTAGATTGGTTCCAAAATGGACTTCCGGAACTGCAAGTTTCGTACGAATGAAGCATGTTCGCTCAGTGGAAATCTATTCCTTGTATAAGTGTACAGATACGAGGTGTCCGGGTAAATGAAACCCGGATTAATAAAGTTTCACATACATTTTTTCTCATAGGAAGAAATAACTTCTGGAGATAAAAAAGAAGGATGAAAATAAAATAAATATAATATGTTCTACTTAAAATAGGAAGTCCGAAGAAACATCGAAATTACGTGAAGATGTGGACTGTCATTTCATATTGCTTTATTTTACATATGAATAGAAACAAACTGAATAGACATTTAACTTGAATTTGCTTCATGTTTTATGCAATCAAAATAACGGTGTTTGAAATGATTTTTGTATGTTGGTCGATAGGAAAATATATATGACATATACGAATGTATGCTAGTTTTGGACATAAAAATGGGGAAAATGAAAAAAAGATGTCAATGTTATCTTTTAATTTAAATTGGATATTGTTTAAAATATATCATAATTACCGGCTTTGAATGTTTCGTATGACGCCAGAACAAAGACAATGACATTACATATGCTTTTTTGAGGTCAACTACAGTGAGAGAAATTGAGAGAAAATATAATGTTGCTGGAATACTACTATAAAGTTGAACCTTATTAGTGGCCACCTGTATGTAGCGGTCAAGCTGCATTTAGCGGTCATTTTTAGTTCACCAAACTGGTATTGTATTATATGTTTAACCTTTATTTAACGGTCACCTCTGTCATATTCTCTTGTTCTTTTGACTGACCGTTAAAGACAGGTTTGACTGTATGTTAATAAATTTCGTTTTAAGATTGCTTCTTATTTTTACATGCATCCATGAAAAGAACAATGTTGCACACGTACATGTGCAATTAATTCAGTAAAATCGAAAAAAGAAATCTAGATCTAAACCATTGTAAAAGAAAATAGTCCCACAATATAAATGTATATATACACACTTTTTAAAATGATATTTTCATAAACGGAAATGATACGACTCGTTTACAATTGTCATGAAGACAAATATAAATATGGTTTAAAAATGGTCATTTTAACATTTCAAAGTAAAATCAAACCGACTATGCACTGTACAATCATTAATTTTCGTTGACATTAATTTTTACTGATAATGTACAGAAGAGTATTTCGTATTTTGGATCAAGTTCTAGAAAATTGTTTACGAAGATTAATTTTCGTGGATAAAACCCTTCCGGAAATCGACGAAAATTAGTGTCCTGCGAAAACTAATGATCTCACAGCACACAGTCTTCTGGGAAGTACCTACCATTTGCAAAATTACAAACAGATATATCTGACATCGGAATAAATATGTAGGGATCCCTCGAATGTACGCAATACCACGTAATTTGCTTTGTTATCACCATCGAATTATGCTTTTCTATATCTCTAAAAACCCATATCGCTCAGAAAAAAGATTATTTCTTTCCTTCCTATAAACCATGAAACTTGAATACAAATGTGTAGTTTCTGTAAATACAAATAAGTACAATAACGTAGCCAAGAAAATACAAAGTAACCACATGTATCTATAAATTCCCGTGTTTTCTTCAGAATCTGAAGGCACAAACAATTTAACACCATTGACTGTACACAAAGTAAGATAGAAATGATCCCATTAGATGTCCATGGTTGTTACGTCTCCCATGTTGACCATACAGGGTGCCCATTTGCCCACTGCTCTGTACACAATAAAGCGACGTAACTGAAGAACTTAGTGAGGCTGCAACAGCTGAAAATAAGCCACAAACCTTTCACTGAGTTTCACATAACGAATAAGCTCACAATCGTAGCCAGTTTATAATATGATTAATATGCGTTTCTAGTCCCAGCCGTTCGCTTGTCATCAACACAACTCACATTGTTCATATCACCAAGACCCTGTGTCTTGACCACGTGACAAAAGTTCCAAATAATCTCGCAGAACATGCATGATGTCCTTGGAACAAAACTGGACGCACGACATCGTTCATTGCCTCGAAACCGTAACAGAGTTAGTTTTACTGGGAATAAGTCAGTAAAAGTTCAAAGTCTTAATACCGAGGGAACCATGAGTTCATGACCTCAGAACTCACGATCCCAGCCGGTCAGGTCGTCAGGCGGAGGTTCCTCTTCGTCTTCCGGGTACTCGTCAAAATTGGAGGTATCAGTACTATTCTTGATCTATAAAGTAGAAAAAATGAATATCTTAAATCAATCAGGGTGAAGTGGTAGCTTGAAATAGAGAAGATATAATATATTCAAGAAATATGGCAAGGTGGCATAACTCAGTGAAAAATAAAGCAAGCATGTGTGCAAGAAAGCTTGGTATTTTTAATTAATGGGGAGTTAATAAAAAGTTTTAGAAAAAGAAATGTGGACAAAATATCCTCAAAACATATAACAAAGGGCCCATAAAATGATGTGTCAACGATATGGGCAACTAAACTTTGGTACTTATTAATATTGTGAAGTTAAATAAAAATCAGCCCATGGTAGCCAAGAAATAGTGTAGACTATTAATTTATATACCAAAGGACCATAATTTAAAATCAAGCTGATAAAGACGTGCCAACGATACGAATAATTTGTTATTAAATTTAAAAAAACCCACAGGTCCAAAAAAAAAAGGGGTTTAAAAGTGAATCATGATGTGCCAACGCTATGCGCAACTAGGCTTGGTACTTATGAACAGCTGAAGTTAAATCCAAATCCGACCAAGGGTAGCTAAGAAATAGCGCGAACAAATTATATTTAAACATAATAAAGGGCCATAATTCATTTTTAAATCAAAAAAATAATAACATGCCAACGATATGCACAACTAGGCTTGCTACTTAACAGTCTTGTAAAGTTTAATTTAAATCCGACCAAAGGCAGCCGAGAAATCTCCTCTACAGATCGACCGACCAACTGACCGATCGGTGGACATGACTCCTACATAGCCCCATATATTTTGTATCTGGAGGTAAAACCAAAAATTTTAAAAAATTTTAAATATGACGTTATGGATATAAAGTCTCATTAGTTCTTACACATACTTTAACTGTAACTTTAATTCAGTTAGGTAAATCTATCACATTTTGTGACAATTCTAGAGCAGGTGATTCTGCTGAGCGATGATCGGCGATACATTCAATTACCGCATTGAAATCCATGATGACAGCGAATTCATAGAAACGAATATAAAATAGAATTAAAATTTGGAGAGCTCTTCAGTTAATGGAGTGAAATTTCTGGATATTATAAAAGTTGTTTATGGTTTATGTTATTTCAAAAAGTTTTGAAAATATTTCATTGAAATTCTTGATTTAATTTCAGATCACGTTGGAAAAGAAGATGTATCATATTGCAAAGAATTTTCTTGAACTTATACTGTTAGTGTAATATTGATAAAAAAATCTGAAATGAAATCCCTTATTTCTTTCCAATGGCATATTCCTATATTAAATTATAACATATATGTTTTTCTTATTAAAGCAATCACTATTGTTAAAAGACAAATCGTAGTGAAAAAGTAACCTTGGAGATTAATGTAAATACATGTACATCGAAGTGCACGTACATATATACCTTAAAAACAATGCTTCTCCAAATGAAAGAGAATCTAATTTTAACTTATAATTATCCCTCTCGATGGTTCCTGGGTTGGGCCTTTACTTTGCATCTGGGAAGGTCATACAACATGCAACCTTAGGATCCACAGCCGTGTCCGTTACCACTAGACCTTAAGTTGAATTTGAATTCAATGACTTACTTTTGGTAGAATGGGAGCGTCAAGCGTGCGTTTCCGAAGTCCATCCCAGTTAAAGCCATCAAACCACTTGTGTTTCTGGATCTCTCGAACACCACCGCGTCCGAATCCCAATCGTTCAGCCGGCAAGTCTCTAAAATTGCCAAAGAAGGGGTAAACGATTTCGCTAGGAAATTTGTATAACAGGTGTTTTGTTAAACGTGAAAAACACACACTGACTTTCGAATTAAACAAATAATAACTAAACTGTTAAATGTCTAAACATAAGTTTTTGGTTCCTTCGGGGAACTTATGCACAGTAAAGAAAGCTAATGAATCAATTAAATTTGGTATTGTTTTGCACCATGTAATTCCATGATTTTGAAATTCATTTAGCAATGTTTACAATAGCGGCTTACAGTGTTTGAAATGTTTCCAGTCATGGATTAGGTATATCAGTAAGAACATCTGTAGGGTTTACCTGCACAGTTTCTTAATCAGATTATGAGCGTTCTTGCTAATTTTCCTAGGGAATTCTATTCCATCGATGCCTTTCAAGATTATATTGTACGTTTTCATCGGATCACTCCCTGAAAATGGTGGACTGAAACAGAGAAAATAAAATGAATTAAATAAATAAATGAATAAAAAATAATGTTAACATACAAAGAAAACAGTATGCGGATATCAACGCTCATTTATGTTTGTCTGTTTACTTGAAACAGATATAGTGCTTCTGAACTGCAGTATCACGTTGTAGACATGTGGCATGATACCACACCCAGTCACATTATCCTGACACCCAGCCAACCAGTCCTGGAACTTCTCTTATATTCTGAGCGCCAAGCAAGGGAGCTATAAAAGAACATTTTTTACGACTTTGGTATGTCCTCATTTGTTTAAACATATAAAAAAAAGATAAATCGATAAAGAAATAGTAGTCGTAGATTTAGTTGTTGATTTAGATTAGTTGTTGGGTTATTTACCGTTGCCGATAAATTATTTCAGATATGACACAACAATAGGAGGATAATCCCGAGTGCTTACAGGCAACATGTTAGCTTTCAGGCTGTCTAAGTGACCAGGTGGGTCAAGTGATTTAAATCGAAGGTCAAGCTTATACATCGATGTGAAGTACTAGTGGTCAGTTACGACAATGTGTGAAGAGATAGAAATAATCATCTTTAATTATGACATTTGTCGTCAACATTTGAATGTCAAGGTCAAAGAACTTATATTAATATGAGTCACTTGCGGAATACATGCTTTGCTTGAACATGAACAGAAGAATTAAGATATAATACGATATAATACGACCAATAATAAAGTTTTTGTCAGGCCGCATAGTGTAAAATGAATGTGAAAAAAACCCACATTAGAAACGAAGAGTTTTCTGTGAATATATTTGAACTCTATAAAGAAATCTAACATTATTACCCTTTTATATGTTAACTTGAAACTTGAGATATTCCGCGATCCAAAGACAGCATCATAAACCCTCGGTAAATCGAAAATACCTCGGATAAGGCAATGCATTGAATAAACGCGGGTATCACGATTTTACTTTGTTTCATGTCATGTTGATGCATATAATGACCCCAGTAACATAGCAATCTTTGAGATAAAAGCACGATGAAAGGATGACACTTAACATTTGTGTGTTTGGCTTTCTTAACCCTTTCCCTCATATTGACTCATTTTGACGCACTCAATAGGTACCACATAAAGCCTGATCTGCAGGAAGCCAAACTCAAACCTTACCAAATTTAATTGTAAAATCCTCATTACCAGACCACTGAGGAGCAGCGAACAGCATAAAACCTGATCAGCCTGCGAGTTACTCGCAGGCTGATCTGGTTTTATGCTGTTCGCATAGGTCTTTTCATGGTTTCCTCTATGAGGGAAAGGGTTAACTCAAAAGTTTTTCACAAAACTAGTTGAAGTATATTTTCAAAAATAAAAATTAAAAAAATCTTTTTTTTTAGGAAAATATTTGTGTACTCAACAGAGATACCGACCCAGTGTGTTACCCGAGGGTGATTTATTTGTTTAATTGGATAAAATTTAAAATAAAAACAAAACACGCGCAGAAAAGTATGATTTTTCACAAGAAAAACACCCCTGACCTTCTTGTGAGCTGGCTCTCACTGCGTATTAACTGTGACTCAAGATAAAAACTGTCTTAGACGTTGTTTATATTTTCCCCGAGTTGGCATGTGAATAAACAGATATATAACTCAAATATTATCTTCTCTAGGAAACGTTGATAAGCTACAGGGCATTGTGCAGCATTGCAGTTCCATTATGCGTTGGGTTTTTCTAAATTTCTTGAAATAATATTTACATTTTGCTCGTCTTGTTTATTTCAAACACATGTCAGTTTTGACCATTTTTCTAATTTAATATTTATGTGGTTGTTTTCTTCGTAGAATATTCAGACACAAAAACTCAGATTCCGGCATCTAATTTAGAATGTTTTCACAAAAAATACATTCGTCAATATGCGACGCTTGGTTTGTATCAAGCAGTTTCATTTAATTCGCTGGTTTCAAGCAATTACTTTCTTCATTTTCCTGACAGTATCTCAACATTACATTTGAAATAGCATTTAATGTATATCATTTAATATGGAGGAGCTTCAACTGAAAAATGATAGTTAATTAATTGCTTTTTGACTAACACAAGACATGTGTACTGTAAAATAATCAGTTTTCGTTGAGATTTAATTTCGTGGGTAAATATTTCTGCGAATTCATGTTCTAGAAAACATCATATTAATTAAAAGAGAAATTTGTGAGTTTAATTTTCGAGATAAAACCATTAACATAATCAACGAAATGAGTACCCGATGATGATTTATGATTTCGAAGAAGTCTCAAGAGACATCTGCTTTAAAACAAGTATACGAGTAACAAATTTGATAAAAATCACCAGAAATTAATTTTGCACCAACCTGCCAGTTAGGAGCTCAAACATGAGGATGCCTAGTGACCAGAAGTCCGCCGTGACGTCATGGCCCTTGTTCAGTATCACCTCGGGGGCCACATACTCGGGGGTGCCACAAAATGTCCACGTCTTCCTCCCAAGTCCTGCTTTCTTCGCAAACCCAAAGTCCACCTGCATAGATATAGAAGGTTTTTGTTTTATTATATTTTATTCCACACAAGATCATGAAAAACAGTGTGGGCTGAATACATATAAAATGATGACATTCGAATTAGTAATTTGAATATTCTAAATAACCTGATTAACAAGGAAAACATCAACATGTATTATACCAGATCTTATATGTGTATGATATAATACTCAACACATTTCATGGTCGTATAAGCTATATGCTGATAAAGCTTTTAATCTCTCGCTTTTCTTTATCTTATTTAGTTTTTCTGTAAACAGAAATGTTTATTTCAATAATTCTTTCATTTATGATCATATTTCTAATTACAAATAAAAACTGCAAAAGATTGTATGTTCAGGACAAGTTGACCAGTATGATGTGACAAAGTGTGATACCATGCCACATATATACGCGTGATGCTGCAGAGTGGCGTTTAGTATGCACAGTCTACCCTTCGATAATAAATTACCATGCCTCAAATTGCGATTATCCTAACAAGACCCAACAAAGAAACAAACTGACCAGTTTGACGTAACCCAGGGAGTCAAGAAGCAGGTTCTCGGGTTTGAGATCTCGGTACACGATGCCCTTGCTGTGTAGGTAGGAGAAGGCTTCCAGCACACAGCCCGTGTAGAACCGTGTTGTGGAGTCGTCAAAACTTGACCTGATATTGAAAATACATATTCATAATGCTTGCACGATATGTTATATGAACTAGTTCCTTTGCGAAACAAGCCATCTTCATTCGCACTGATTGTGGTGTTATTGTTCATTTTTGTTTAAAGGAATCTTCAAGCAAGGTGGTATTGTTTGTTTATTAAAGACGGGGTGTTCTTACGCATGCGTGCGAGTGTGCGTGTATTTTGTGCATTGGGTGAGGGCCCAATGAAATGCAATCAAATAATTTTGGAAGCATCCATAAAACGAAGACATTTTCCTCATTTTGTTTAAAGAAAGACTTTCCTTAGCTGCTAATGCAGATAAAGATTTAATCCAAGCTAAGTATCCAAGCTTAAGTATGTGTTTAAAGATTGGCAGTGCATAAATTAAAAAAAAATAAAACACTAACTTCATCGCAGACTCGGGTATGGTAGTAAAACAGTAATAAAAAGAGGGCCACGATGGCCCTGGATAGCTCACCTGAGTATATGGTTACCCAAGGAACATCAGTCTGTATTAAAACATTTTGAAATCTGACCGGGAGTTTTGAAGGAGATGATCCCTGTAAAGTTTTATCAAATTCTGTCCAGCAGTTTCAGAGATGTCATTTAAAGATTTCACTATATGCATATAAAGCAAATTAGCCCCGCCCCTGGCAGCCATTTTTTTATATATCGAAATAATTTCAGCAACTTTTGTTGAAACTTCACCCAAAGATCACCCCTGCCAAATTTAATCAAATTCTGTCCAGTGATTTCAGAGAAGATGTCGTTTTAAGATTCAATATATACATATAAGGCAAATTAGCGCCGCCCTTGGCAGCCATGGTTTTTTCGGATCAGAATACTTTTAGCAACTTTTGTGAAGCTTCACCCAAGGATCATCCCTGCCAAATTTAATCAAATTCTGTCCAGTGGTTTCAGAGGAGATGTCGTTTAAAGATTTCACTATATACATATAAGGCAAATTAGCCCCGCCTCTGGCGGCCATGTTTTTTTTTATGGATCGGAATAATTTCAGCAACTTTTGTGAAGCTTCACCCAAAGATCATCCCTTCCAAATCTAATCAAATTCTGTCCAGTGGTTTCAGAGGAAATGTCGTTTCAAGATTCACTATATACATATTAGGCAAATTAGCCCCGCCCCTGGCAGCCATGGTTTTTTACGGATCGGAATAATTTTAGCAATCTTGGAAGAGAGTTACCCATGGAACATCTGTACCAAAATAATTAGAAATCTGGCCAATAGTTTTGAAGGAGACGATTTTAAAAGTTTTCATATTTTTTCTGTTGCCATGGTAACCAGAGTTCCAGATGGATCAAGTTTATTTTAGCAACTGTGTGAAGCTTCACCCAAGGAACATCCCTGCCAAGTTTTATCAAATTCTGCCCAGCGGTTTCAGAGATGTCATTTAAAGTAAATTGTTGACGACGGACGACGCACGACGGACACAGGGCGATCACAAAAACTGACCTTGAGCTAAAAAGAAACGAAAGGGCTGAATGTTTTTTTGTTTGTTTTTTGTTTTTTGTTGTTGTTTTTTCAGCAATCTGCAAATATCTCTCATTAGTGTAAACTATATTAACGCATTGCAAGTGCAAAACAAAGAATACAGTGTGATTAAAGTAAAGGGTATCTGCTATAAAGGGGACTTGAATGACGAATATGCCTCTGTAAAATGACAGTAACTTTTTTATTGCAAGGGCAAATTAAGCATGTTATAATCCAAACACTTATGTAGTCAAGTAGTGGTAGAATTATACCCATCTTTGATCTTCGATGTACCAGTAATTAAGATTTCAAAGAAGCAACATGAGCAACTGGTAAACCAGTGATAATTAATTTTAACCAAAAGCATTAAGAATGATTTATGTATATTTATCTTTCATTAAAACATTTGGTGAATAATCAAAGACCATAACTATCTCGTTGCAACGATTCAATGAAAGTTGGAATTATGGGGCACGAATTGTAGATAATTGTTGCCTTGGAAAATTAGGTCAGGGTAGTAGAACAAATTCAGAAGGAACTTCGGAAAAATATGTGTTAAAATGGAAATAATTTATTCAGTACACAAAGGTCGATATTTCGATATTCTTCTATAAAAAAATTTGGCTAGACGCAAGCACGTTGGTTTATCTTATTGTATGATGTTATATCATCAATGTTTGAACACTTTACCCATACATATTAATAATGTTATCAATAAACATTTATTTTCAAGTATTTTTGATGGAAAATTGTAAAATACTCGTAGCAAAATCGCCTTTCCAACAAGAGAATAAGAAACTATCCACTTAATCTTACAAACATAAAAAATGCATAACATTGTTTCATAAATCAACTTACTCTTTTTATTAAAGTTTCAAACATGAGAATCATACCACCTAATATCATCTCTTAAAATTTCATTTCTTCAATGCTCGTGATATGCTATGTATTTCCATGCACAATATACTGTTTTATTTGGAAAAAAAATTCAAAGCTATGTCAGTACCTAAGAGATGAGCATTGTACGCGCTGTTTGAATTAAGCAGCATGCATCTTGAGATCCAGTCAAGTCTAAATTTGTCCTAACTGTCAATACATATAACCAAATAAAACTAGTTCCCATGGTTACTGAAACTTTCACACAATGTTCACCTAAGTTTATTGAACCCGACCTTGATTTCCACCGGTTAGAGTTTGATTTTTACCGAGAAAACAAAATGCAAAGAACTCTCACAACAATGGCAGAAAATGTGTTTGTTCTCTCCGTATGACGCAATCACCGAACGAAATAAACTTGGCAATATCGGTAGACCAATTAATCAAAACATTCGTATAATGAATTATTGCCATACTGTTACACGTTTTACGACCACGGGTGAGTGATTTAAATCTTCAGCTTTGTTTGTTGCATATTTTACGGAAAACATTCTCAGATGAGTTATCTACTCTTTATCAACTTGTAGTGCAAATCCTGATATATCGTACGCTTTTATCTTCGCCAGTTACTATGTATTAAAGTTCTTGTCTAAATATGTATTATTTATCATTTATATTTTATGGAAAATATCCTAAGCAACGCAAAGCGGAGCGCTGCGATAAATCCATAAAATTTAAAATATAAACGATAATATATTAACACTTTGTCATCAACGACATACAGCTTTGCCATGGAACAACCCACGTTTGACTGACAGCACACGTGATGCTTTAAGTACAGTTCCTAGTCGCGAACAAAACATGACGTAATCATTCGCCGCCGCATCAAGCTCCGCCCATACTGGTCTTTGGTCACGTAGGCAACATACTAAACAAGATGTCACGGTCCATTTTATGCAATATATATTTTCGAATTTTTGAACGAAATAAAAGCATTTCTTTGGACAAACTAGTAGTACAAACTGTAAACTCAGCTGCAAACAAGAAATTTCTTTAAAAATATATATTCGTCGTAGCTAAATTATTGTTAATTGATTAAAACTATTACGTTACTACGTTAGCAAAAAGTTTATAAATTACAAGATCATGGGAGGTATTGTGAAGACTATAACACAACAGATTTAATTTACAAGCCTAAAAATGCTAATCTACCAACTTCAAATAACTAGTATGCACTTGCTAATTTTTTAACGTATAAATAATTCATATGTAACAAAGCGAAACCGAAAGATCATAAATCGCATATATCCGATTATTGTTTCCAGATCCGCATAATAAACTGCACAGCTTTTCCGAATTTGGGGATATTGTGGTCTAAAAATAGACACACGCCTTTGCTATTGCATCATAAATACACTTATTTATTTTTTCTCGTTGATTTTATATTGCCAATGGAATGAATAGTTTTCAAAACCGTAATAAATGATGTATAGCTGAATATATTATTGAAGATCTATCGCAAAATCGAGATATTTACAATGACCATAAATTATATATAAAGAAAGATATTAATTTTGCGAGTTAAAATTTTGCGAATTTTTAATTGGATTTTTAAATTTTATTTGAGGAACATTTAGGAACACTTTTTTTGTATATATTTTGGCGCATAGGCAAAATGTGCATTAGACGTTGCAGTACATTACGCGGTGTTTATTTCGAATGTTGTCGCAAACATTTCTTCATCGCAAACTTAAGCACTTATACAGTATTTACAATTTTAAAAGGAAAAAAAATCTGCGAAATCATTTATTGCTTAAGATATGACCTATCTAACATTCGAAATCATCTAGATTAAAATGTAATACAAGATGTTTGAATGTAACGTTCCCTATGGCCAAAAAAACCTCGGTTCTTAAATTCAAAAAAGAACGAAGAAACAAAGGGACATAGTAACTTTGATATATCAAAATACTCATTTTATCTTATGAGTTAAGGCCTTTAAGTGTGAATGTCTTAACGGGTTAATGTCTTTATATTTCGAAAATTCATGAAAATATCTCTATTTATATAATCTGTTTCTAATGCGTAGCTACTCGAGACTGGGTCAATAAACTCATTAACCAAAACAGAGTTGAAAATCTGCCAAATTTATTTGTAAATAAACAAAGTTTTACAATGAACGCATAAGTATGTGTGTATCCTGAAAACTGTGTTACTATAACATTATTCATTGGCCCATAATGTCTATTTTGTTTTATTAGATCTGACGTAAAATGGTAACATGGCCTGATGTAAAGGAGAAAAATATCATATAAAAGCGGTATTGATGGTTCGATCCATGGTTGCGACATACAAAAACGTCCAAAATGTACCGGAAACAACTGTTTTGGCCCGACATTGGACTGGTTCCCCGGAAAGTGTAATTGTGTGTGATACCATGCTACAAGTTAACGGCGTGATAATGTATTGTGGCAGCACAATATCTGTGTCGAGTAGACATTGTCAAAAAATGCCTGAAATACTGCTCAGGAAAAAAAAGAAAAAGAAAAAAAAACAACACACGATTCAAAAAAAAAAAAAAAAGATTTAAAAGAAAATGCCAAAAAATCCCGATATCAGTTTTCTTTATCAAAGACATGTTCACACTAAAACAGCTTCCCGTCTGTTTTATAATATCCGATGTTTTTCACTTACGCAGGTGTTCTTTAACGTTCAGTTTTAGATGTAAGACGCATTTGCCAAGCCCATCTTTAGTAGTTTCAATAAATTCAAATTATAGTATTCACTTAAGCGCTTTTGAACCTTTCTTCTATTTTCGTATATTCTTAAGAATATTTTCAGGAAATATACTATGTTTCCACTGTGTGTGAGTTTTTTAAAAAGAGTAATCCATTCGAAAGAAAAATGAAAATGTATATGGTCATACAATGTTACTCTACCCGTATAATCATGTAATTCGGAATACACGCTTTATATTGTAAATAAGTAAACGAGTACTTTAAATTTCCCTTTTTTTTTGCAATGATATTCAATTTCAGTTTGGGAACAGAATGACATTCAGAAAGAAAGGTAATAACCATACAGACAGATAGACAAACAGACAGACATTTCTGATCATGATACATAAACTACTGGGGAGATATACCTATCATTGTGTCAAGATACGAAAACCCTACTTCGAGTGAACCCGGAGGAACAACGAGTTCACTTGTACTACCTGAACCGTATCAGACTGATCAAAGTACTGCTTGGAAACTCGAGGTTAAAGGTTAAAAGGTCAAGGACAGTGACCTACTTGTCTCTTAGGACGGTCCAGAGCTCTCCGCCGAGGCAGGCTTCAAGAAGCATATAGAGGTATTTTCTGTCTTTGAATGTTCTGTACAACCTGTAAAAGATGGAAAGATAATATACAGATGAAGGAGAGATAATGTAAACAAGGCGCTAAGATGGAGGGATAACTGATACACTTGGATAATGTACTGCAGGAGGCTTGTTAAGTCTAATCGAAAACTAATGAATAATTGCTGTCGAAATATGTATCTCTGGCCTTGATAACGTTCGGCTGAATGCCGATACGAAGGTGATTCACGCAAGATGGAAGACAACGTCAGTATTTCTGTCAGCTGTTTCTTACTTGATGTAGTAGATACAGTATTATAAATAAATACAAATTGAAAACTATATATAAAGTTATTAGATTTCTTTGCATCAATGTAGATATCTAGAAAAACTCATTTCAAACCTTAATTATTACATCAAATAAATAATTTCAAATTCCCTCGTATGTTCCAGCAAATTTGTTAACTCTGTAATAGAGATTTTTATTTGCTATACGTTAGCGTTATATTAACCAGATGTATTTACTAAGTATTGATTATGTTTATTCCATGCATGCGTTTCATCCACTTTTTTTGTAGACGGAATATGGTATACCCTGCAAACACTAGAAAATAGCTGACTATGCTTGTCGAGAGCAATACTTTCGACCAGAAAAAAAATCCTTTTCGTTTTGTTTTTTTTTGTTTTTTTTTAGTCTGGACAAAGAAATAGTCACAAGGATACTAGATCCGGCGAGTATTGTGAATATAGGGTGATATAAACTTCCATAAAGTCCTGCACAATTGCAGATTTGTGTGATGGCGATTGTCGTGCAACGAAGACTGCATACCCTAGCTAGACTTAGCTTTTCACATTTCTTTTCACTTTTCTAGGTACACATATTTTGTAGAAAACCCCTGTTACAGACTTCCTATTGGGACGGCAATTTAAAACACGACAATACATATTGTAAAAGTCCCACGAATTACAGTAGAACGCCTACATCTATTCGTTGCCCATCTTTTATTGTTAAACTTCCAAGATGGTTTAAAGGGACTCAATTTTCGTCCCCTGCCACAAGTGTGGAAAAAGTTTCTTGTCATATTTTGGATACAGTTTCAAGAGAGTTTAGCTCGAATTCGAATGCTCTTTTGCTCATCCGTTAGCAAGGGGTATCAATCTAACAGTGACGCGTCGTATTTTAAGTCTGAAAATGTAAGCCGCATTCCTACTCGAGATTCATCCGACGCTACAGAACCACTTTACGACAATAGTGACCCATTGGAGGCCAATCCGGCGCCTTTAGAGGCCCGACTGATGTTAGATACCTACCTGACGATGAAGTCGGACCGGGCCTCGGACATGATCCGCTTCTCGTTCATGATGTGTTCCTGTTGCCGGGTTTCCACTATATGGTGTTTCCGCATGATTTTCAGAGCGAACGTTCGGCTGTTGTCGTTGTTGATCGTCACCTAGGCAACGGGACAAAAATATAAATATTAATTCTCATATCTTGCACGTTCATGTCTAGCCAATCGCTGTTGAAATAGAAGCAATGGTGCCTCTTATCCTTGTGGTAGGTCACTGGGATCATGTTACAGTGAAAGTTTATCCAGCTTCCTTTTTATCCCGCTTAGATCAACAAGAATGTGGCAAAATCCTCACCTGGACATACTAAGGAAATGGACACTATTGCAAGGTGCGGTCTCAACATCTAATTTTCATACTTGACATTTAAGCACTTGAAGTATAAACTATCCTTCTAACACACCAACACTTTCTAAGACCAGCATTGCCAAATAGAAACAAAAGAAGATATTTAAGAAATAACGAGTTTGGCAACGTTTTAATTGTAATTTCTTCACAGTAAATCCTTGGCAAAAAATTTAAACTACTGCACACATAAAAACGGCTTACGTCTGCGAAAGTGCTTTATGGAAACAAAAACATGCTCAAGCACTACTTTTTTACACATTAAATGACAAAAACAAATATCGTGTATAAAAAAAAATTCTGAAATCGATTAGCGAACACAGCGCATCTTTGAAAGGATCTTATCAAGGACAGAGAAGTGCTTTTCCGTATTCTATGCATGCTTTTTAAACACGAATTCTTCGACATACTCCAATAAGCCACAACAAGATGTCTTCTTATAACTACTCAAGTCGTTTTTTGTTCAGCCATGATCTACTTAAACTTATTTACGGCAGAAATTAGCTTCTTTTTTCATGTGTGCACGAGACAAAGACAGTCGGCACGTGCTGGTGCTGCTCTTGACATGAAGTGTTTATAATTGTTATTCTCATTCAAATTTTCTGAATTTAACCCTTTCCCTCATATAGACTCATTTTGACGCACTCAATAAGTACCACATAAAGCCTGATCTGCAGAAAACCACACTTAAACCTTACCAAATTTGATTACAAAATCCTCATTTCCAGACCACTGAGGAGCAGCGAACAGCATAAAACCTGATCAGCCTGCGAGTTACTCGCAGGCTGATTTGTTTTATGCTGTTCGCATAGGTCTTTTCATGGTGTCCTCTATGAGGGGTTAATAGATCAGATATATAATAACGATGTATATACAGCTGAATATGTAAAACCTTTAAATACATCTCCAATTTAAAGTCAATGGTGTGCACATTTAAAGATCAAATGACATACATTCTACAGAAACTTTTGAACTTGCCAATGAAAATATACCAAGTGGTGCTTCCTTGAGAACTCTTGAAGTAACAATTGAGATAGGTAATTTATTTAACAAACGATCTTATGCTTACTGCTAATCGGATGTTTACTGTCACCATTGCAATTCAGAGCTCTTCAAAATATTTTACGACTTTAACTTTTTTTCAAGTGGTTGGTATTTTGATACAACCAACAGCCAGGTGTTTCATAATTGTGCGTGTTGATGTATTTTATTTTTCTCAATAAACATTCAGAGTAACTATCTTATCAAGTGCTGAATTGTATGTAGATCCCAAGGCTGTGGGTTCAAATCCCGTGGGGGAAAGGATATTTCAAGACCATAGTATGATTATGTTTTTATGAACACTGGTGACTGCCGATTTGCTTCGAAATCGATTAAAATGACATCCGCACGGCCCATGGCAGGTTAGGGAAAAAAACACTCTTTCAAATGAAACACTGCTATGGAGACATTTAGAACATCGTGGTAAAAACAAAGTGTTTTGTAAAAAACAAAACAAAAAAAAACATGTTTATTCTTTAGTTGTTCTTAGTTGCATGAACTGAAAAAAAGTGGTTTAAAAAATAAGTTTCAATAAAAATGACTCTACTGTTACTGCATTTAGAATGTCAGACTTGCTACACATATATAGAGATGAACCTGTATTTTGCGACCACCTGGTTAAGTGGTAAACTTGTATTAGGGTCAGTGAAAATTTACTCACTAGCATTTTGTTAAATGTTTAATCTTCATTTAACGGCACCCTCTGTTAAGCGGTTATCTTCTTTTGATTGACCGCTTAAGACGGGTTTGACTATAATTTTAGTAGTGTTCGGAAGCATTTTATGGGTTGAAAATGATGCAAAAATAATTCAGATAATAACAAAATAATATTACAAATCATCTCATTGTTCAAAAAGGTGCTTTTGGTGTGTGTGTGTGTGTGTGTGTGTGTGTGTGTGTGTGTGTGTGTTTTCAATTGGAATTGAGAATAAAAAAACGGTACCATTAATAATTTTATTTTAAGGCATTAAGCGTACATTTTCTCAATTATTAATCAGTGAATTAATAAATATCAAATGCGGTTTAAAGGATTCCCAGTTTAATAATATAGTAATGTGGCTGACTTTCAAACTTTTTTGTATCGAATACAGCTTTGCTAATGTGCCTTAATATACCCACGTGTTTTGAGTGATAAATGAAATCTGTATCCAATATTAACGATGAACTGAAATTACATTCACATGTTTTTACTCAATCAAATGCAAGATGGGAGCCAAATCTTGAACTTCGGAAAATGTCAATTTCAAATAAATGCCATGTGTCGGACTTGTCGAGTCTTATATCGTAAATGAAAGTTAATCTATTAAAACTGACATAATCAGTACAAATCCACGTGCTAATACAAAACTTACCAATAATCAATAAGAAACAAGACATCATCAAATGCACGTGCGTGGATTTATTTACAAAAAAATGCAGCTTGCATTCATAGGATAGTAGGTGTTGTTAGTTGTTGTATTTGACACCCCTCGGGTGTATAAAATGTTGGTATTACGAATATTTGCTGTACTGCTACTTAACCACAGACGTTAGAGGGTTTACCTGGTTGATGAACCCTGAGTGACGTAATCACTATCAACGAGCTGATGGTTAATCAATTAACACTAACAACTGGAATTTGTGCTATTACCGACAAGCGAGTATTTGTGATATTTCAATCATTTTTGATAAGAGCAAAATTAGGGGAAAGATATATGTGTGCTTAAAAGTCTAAGACTAAAATGTTCAGGGATTAAACCGAATATTTCGGTTTACTGGACTTTAATTATATAAAAGCTGCATTTCTTTCTTTTGAAAAATCTTTAAGCTAAGACTGTTCAAGAAAAGATTAACACAAAAACAATAACTGGAACAGTTTACTTATGTAGACAACCGCGTCTATTTCTAGATTGGAGGACCTGTTACTACATATAACTTAATAAGAGTCCAAGATGTGATCTAAATACACATTTTGTTGATAAATTGCTCTACCCATGATGATCCCGCCGACACAGGCAGATTTAATTCAAATTAAAGGGGATATTTTTTTCACAGAACAATGAAATGAATTATATAGTGATATTTAAGAGATATACAACATTACCTTTGTATTTTTTTTTAACTAAAACGAGATATATCTTTAAAAAAGATAATCGGCCGTGGTAACCAGATTGATGATTAGTGTCTGAATGATTTAACATGTAATAAATTGTGTTGTTGGTTTAATAGCTGTGTAATTCCTATGTCAGTGCAGCTCTTGAAATACACGGATCCAAATAATTTGTACAATCTTGGTATGTTACGTTTTTGTTGAATATAGGATCTGTCAAGGTCGAACAATCAATTCCGAAATCTATGTGTTTCCTATGTTTTAGCGTTCTATTCTTTCAGTTTACCTTAAAAAGGTGCTTTGTCTTACTATTCGGGACAAATCGTTCGCAGGGGAAAAAAACTTCAACTTTTAAAACAGAGATCTAAAGAACTCGTTTAAAGTGATATTTTTTTAAAAGAAAATAACATATAAATTTATTCTCTTCTCTAGAATCTACATATTGCTAGAACTATAAGGGTTTTGCGAGGTAGGATACAATTTCTACACTGATAATATTTTTGCTGCTAACAATATGACGTCAAATTGCAGGGTATTTTTTAATGTTGGCCTGACAACAAGAGAAGTTATCCTTCAACGCATGAAACAATGCTACTTCGTTTCGGCTTAAAAAACCACAGAAAAACGCACGTTTTGGGATAGGAGAGAAGAATAACAGCGCAATGGATGACAACCGGTTTTCTCACGTAATCTCAGAAATGTTTTGTGTCTTTCATATGGAAATAAAGAGAAATATGCTACTTGACTATTAACACCAGGTACCTGTAATGATTAATCCAGTTTTGGACTGTCTACCGACGTCAAAATAAAGAACTTTATCAATTTTAGTATTCAACTAAGCCTATTTGTCTACGTGTGTTTAAATCTCTCAGCCCCTCATCGCCGTGGGTTCGAATCCCGGTAGGGACTTCGGATTTTTCATGTGAGGAAGCCTTCCAGCTGGCTTGCGGCAGGTCGGTGGTTCTACCCGGGTACCTCTGTGTACTCGGGGTTTTCCTCCACATGTAATTAGCTGGACGTCGCTATATCATTGAAATACTATTGCAGCGACGGTAAATCCGAATACAACAACATCTACTTGTGTTTAATGCAGTACTTCAGTCATGTAGGGTCTTTTGGGACTGATTTATCACTGCTACTGCAATATGACAATATCAGGCCGTTATCAAGGGGTAAGATACCAAACCAGGCCATAACTATAAGCGTGACAGAGGACCAACCTGTCCAGGAACTATCAATGGGGAGAAGAAAAAAAAGTTTTAAATAAAGTTTAAACAACTTTTTTTGTCTCGGTTGTGGATCGAATCGGCAACCACAAACCGGGCCAACGGGACCTGTCCGTCCATATCCCCATAATCTAACACAATCGAAGATTGGATGTTGGGCTTAAAAAAAATGCAATATGCCAACTTTAAGAATAATCGCATCGAGGGCTAGGAAACTACAAAATTTACAATTATTATATGCATTTAGAATTGCTTAAACTCTTATACTTATATATGATATATATTTTTCTTTTCAAAAGTTTCGTGATGCTTGCTTGTTTGTCTTGAAAGAGATCATAAGAAGCTCGACAACTTCAGGTGTACTTGTATAAACCGTTATTCCTCCAAACTTATCATTATATACATATATTTTGAATATGCAAAAAAGGCATTTGTCTTGAAGGTTACTTTGTAATAACCGGTAGAAATAGATCATTTCTCCGACAGTAAGCTTAGGCATCACACGTGGATATACCATTATCACTATTTCATTCCAGAGGCATTTGCACACGTGTGATGCCTATAAAACATTCCACTTCCTTTCTGCAATAATCCAGTGAGCTAATTGCAACGAAACAATATGGCAGCTTTCAAATCCATATTGCTTATATCAAAGTTGGAAATTAAAATTAAATAAGGTTGAAACTGAACAATATAAACTTAAATTTTGCATAGCAACATATTTCGACATGACTTCTGGATCATGTTCTGAATAAGCACTACATAGTTTAAAATATTATATGTGCTATAACCTTTAATACAAGATATCGATGATTACCTTATAATTTGGTACCAGAAATAATTAGATGTTCATATACCGGTGTCCCGTTTAAGCAAATGAATTAATATTTTGTAAAAAAAAAATGCATGTTAGATTAACATACTTGTTAAACTTCTTGAAATGTATAAAACGGTTGTGGATGTTTAAAAAATATTTTTCATAATGTTAAAGTAATTGATACATGCGAAAATATGAAAACATTTCTTTGCAAAATAATCTTTCTATTGAATATGAGCAAAATACGATATATTGAATTAAGATTACCATTACAGTATTACAAGATAATGCGTATGGAAACATGCCACAGTCTACGGCATGATACTGCAGTGTGGCAGCAGTGTATCTGTCTAATGTAAACATTGTCTCCGAATTACTGAAATAATGTTGGTAGGGCGTTAAACCCAATCAACAAAGAAACTTAAGAATTTGAATATATCAGAAATGATAATATTTTATTTTCCCCTATTTTCAAACATCTACTAGACACGGTTGGTTGATTACTTTTAATATTTTTTTTATATTTTCGAGGGTGATAGTTCATGAAACAAAATACAAATAAACTCAAATAAACTGATAAACTGATGTTGTTGTTTTTGTTGTATTTTTCCGCGGCGTGGACATCTAAATCACCACAAATATATTTGAATTCTTAATGAACTAAAAACATCAACATTTTAATGTAGATTTTCGTTTGAAACGAAAGTTCGGATGGACAATATGTAGGAAAAGAATCATCGCCTGATACAAGTGTCATCTGTTCGTCAAAATCAATTATTAGCTAAAATAACATTTATAATTTGAGTCACTCCTATATACTCGATGATAAGAATCAATTATTAACAAGCACATAGATTAGGTCCGAATTCCAACAATAATACTTAGCGCTAAGTTATACTTAAGTTCTTTTACTATTTAGATACACATTCCACCATTACTAATTTATGAAATATTTAAGTACATAATTAAGCTGAAATGAATTATAATTTAAAAGAAACTAACAATAATTGTTGAAATTGAAATATTTGGGTATTTTATTAGAGAAATAAGATTAATAAAATTCGCCCTTAAGTATTTAAGTTTTACTTAGCGCTAAGAATTGTTGGTGGAATTCGACCCTGGCAGCACACAGGACCTGTTTCACTCACCAGCTCTACCCGGCCGAAACCCCCGACCCCCAACGTAGTGACGATGCTGAGATCCCCCAATTTGAGTTTGGCAAACTCGGCATTTCCACTGAAACAAAACAATAATGTTACAATAACATTACAACACCGTGGTATTGTCTGTCAAAACACCCATAACAACAGCTGCCAGCCGTTACGTGGGTCTTACAAGTATCCGAGAGGAAATTTGTACCATAGTTTTTTTAGTTCTCCACCAAGTCTTCACCGTTGTTAGCAAAATACATTGTATATCTTATTATTTTGACAGTAAAATAGATTTAAAATATTGGTATGAAAATTTAAAAAAAAAAATCGTTTGTTTCATAAGATATCTAAAATTAATTAATTCCAACAATTAATATTCATCAAGTCATAATCTTGTACATGAATATTCAAGAGATAAATTGCTATTTACGATTTACAATTCAAATGTTATGTAAATGAGAGCATTTGAACATGTGTACCAGGGATAATGCTGTGAAATCATAAAACCATACTCAGTGTGCACTAGGGTTTCATTTACATGATTTGGCTGAAAACACTGTCCATTAAAATGCGTGTCATTTTCCACATATACATGCCAAACATCGGTTATTTTGAAAAGAAACAACACATTACAACTAATTATGAGAATACACTTTACTTGGGAATTGAGCGCATTTCAAATATGTTAAAAATTCGTTAAACTGTCTTTGTTTTATTCCCGGATTACTTTAGAATCATTCATTTTCGTTTAAATAAATTGATAAAACCTCCATCGAAATCAACGAAAATCCATCCCCAACGAAAATTACCGCTTACACAGTATGTAATATCTTGGCTTGTATGGTTTGCATTAAAAAAAATTCTATTTCGCTCTTCAAGCCAGCCCTGAAATACCATCACCTGAATGTCACAAATCTATACCTGACAAAACTACAGGGACTTGTTACAAAGCAAACATTTCCATTGGCAAATGTATAAAACTATTTGACAATATACTCGCGTTGTTGGTTGTAAAACCGTAAAAATCGTTCAACAGACGATGACGATAATACTGTCTGGCTGTATTACTATTGAATACAAGTTACAAAATGCCAAAGCGTCAGTTCTTCAAAATGGTGCGGAACCCGAGTAAATGAACTTGATGTGTACCTGCACAGTTTCATCCAATGTTTGTACACAAGAAAAGATAACTTATATTTTGCATGTTGCCCGAGTAGTGAACCTACTCATGCTTTAAAAAACGCACGACACATCGCTAAATAAAAACAAACACAGCGTCAGTTACAAAGAAGTCGTCAGAGAGGAGGATAGAAGCGGGGAGCCAACGTTGATGTCATTACCTGTTTTCAACTTCCTCATCATCGTAACCCCTCTGTAGGTCATCGAGATCACTTATCAGCTGGAGATAAGACCTGAAAATAAAGAAGACAAAGTCTTGAATAATCAGATCCTACAGCATTTAATGGGTTCCACAATCACACTGGTTTTATGACATTATATCCTGAAACTGGGCCAACCAGTCCTGGACCTACCCCTAAGTAAACAAAAATGTACCAGTATCATTTCGATGATTTTGGCGTGCCACAGTCTGAGACCGATCATATGACCTCTCGGTAAATGACAACGTGACCTCTCGACCATCAAGACAAGTCCATTATTTAGTACGTTCATATATCCATTGCGAGTTAAAAACATCAGCATCAGAACTCTGTGAACACAGATCATCACAGCGATCACAGACGATAAAATATTCTCAATACCATGTGTAAGTGTTCTGTAAGTATTTGTTTATTTACTGCGGGCTATAGATGTATCAACATGAATAAGAGATGCTTTGTATAATGATACGTTTATTCCAGAGGATCACAAGTGATAGTAAACTGGAATAATACCGGGGGGTTAAAGAAGCAAAGCTTTACAATGAGCACTCACTGCCTGGTATCTAAGAAGAATGTCTCAGTTATGGAAGCGCTCTTTTTATCTTTAATGAAGATGGGAAGAAAGTTTATAGAGCAATCGTCAATAGATATGCTGGTATCAATATAACGTTCAAAGAGGGCCGATCGCGGGTGATGCTATTAATATATATATACAAAATAAGGAGTAAGTATACCTTTGTAGTTTATTCTTGCTCATGAGTGGAAGAGAAAGTTACTACACACTCGTGTATAAATCACAAAGATACACATGTACTTTTAACTTACTTCCAATACTTCGCATGTTATATTCTTATAACAAAACAAAAACATCCAGATTGTTCCAGCGCTTTCAATAATACAAATGCATGTGATGGTCTTTTATTTCCCCGTGCTTTGGTAAAGGCCTACGCAGTAACGTCATAATTGTATTTAATATGAATGTTTTACCCACATTTGTTACAACACCCACTGAAACGATAAATATGTACTTTACATAGGCCATGAACTTGTTTTCTAACTTCTTACACAAGATGCCCGCAAGAAAATAAACAATCATTTTAAATACATAATGCCTAATTCAAAACACTCTATATGATATGCAGGCAAATGTATGTATACAGTTATTTCTTTTATCAATTTTAAAACAGCCCATAATATCTTAAATACGAATTAAAGTGTATAGAAATTTCACTGAAATATGCATTTTTTAAACAAATTTTATTCAAATAAACTGATACATAAATTATTATTTTTATTATTATTATTTTCTCAATGCTGTATTCTCGACTGGTACATTGCACTTGCCCTTTGGTAGGAAACTAGAGTCACGTGAATTCTAATAGCCAACAACCTATTTGTCTTGTAGAACCCTTTGATGTTATGCATTAATAGTTTTTTCTTGATTTAATTTTGGTATTGAAGCTAAAAGTGATGCAATATGCAATATTGTAAAATAAAAAAAAATAATGACGTATTATATACATACATGTATAACAGAATAGAACATATCATAATTTTATTTTAGTTTTAAGCACCTGTGCCCTTGTCAAATGAAAAAACCACGAACGTATCAAAATAAATAAATTTCAACATTATATCACTACGACACATAGAAAAAATATAATTTCATAACGAGTATTTATCTTTTTTAAAATAAACACGAAATAATAACAAGAAGATCAAGAAATCGTGAGACTGGGTCAAACTCTGTGTTTGAAGTCATAAAGATCATGGCCTGTAATTTTTAAATATACCGAATCCGCCAAATGATGCGTCAAGTCAAGCTGCTTCGCATTTGTTTGTGATAAAATGCACCAAATTATATTTAATTCACCCACAGCGATGAAGATATCAAGTCAATTTCACTGCAATCTGTAAATAAATCCAACTGTGGTACACTTACTCTCTATCTAGAACCAAGCAATCAACGCCTTCTGGATCGGCGGCAAGAATACTGGCTGTTCGAATATCCTCCCTGAAATAAGACAATTAGAAGTCGTTCTGACAGTTGCATGGCAACAACTTAAACATATCTAGACTTGAAATATTACAGCAAGTGTTCCCGTGCTTCATGTTTCGTTTTGATCAAAGCATATAAATGTTTCGTTTTCTTTCAGAGTATATAAAAGTTTCGTTTTGTTCAGAGCATATAGTTATTTTCGTTATTCTCTGCGATGGTTTTTTGTGATAAAAAGGCGCCCGGTGGAGAAAGATCCTCGAGTACCGACCTACAGCAAGCCACAAAGAAAACTTCCGCCCCCATGCATGATTCAACCGAGTGACCCAACTGGGACTTAAACCCGCAGCGGTGAGAGGCTAAGTTGTACTTCAGCGACTGTAACTACTCAGAAAATCAGTAACACAATGCATAAACAACTTCAGTGTTATTATAATGCATAAATGCTAAAATTAAATGAAATAGATGTGTTTGTGATGTCATGACCAAAAGAACTGTGTCAGTACTTGAACCCTTTTTTTAAAAAGACCATTTCATGAAGGGTTCGGCAATAATCGGTATAATTCGCCGACTTAAACTCACCAATCAGTGTCTGGGGAAAAATTTCAAATTTTACACAAGCAGGTAGATTAGGTGTTCGGGAAGTGTTCGTTAGATTTATGTTGGTTTACGTCTCATCGGAGTGAAATGGTGTTCTGGTAGTAGTTGTTATTATATCAATAACGAATCTTTAATTTCAAAGATTCCGTATTTCTGTTTATTTGTCCAATTATTTGTTTTCAGAATTTTTATTCAAAAGAATTGAAATCCTTTGCTGTTGTTTTTACTTTCAGCGATTTCCTTTTAAGACTTAAACATTACGGTCGGTGGCCATAAATGTATATACAGTCGCATGGGCCACGAGAAAATTTTTTTAAGGCCTTAGGATTTCTTTAACACATTAAAATATAGCTTCTTCCCTCAAACATGACGGCGTTTATACATTTTCTCTCGGAAGCCAATCAGTACGCAATGCTTCCTCATACTTGCCATACTTTCATTGACTTTACTTTCATCTACAGCCTTCAGCACTCTTGACTCTATAATATCACATCTGTTTATTGTAATATCTGCATTAAGTTCCCTTCTAAAATTATCAAAAATTAAAATTTAACACGCCAATACTCTCCACTAACCTAGTTGCGAGAGTTCATTGCTTGCTGCGAGAGCCATAATTTGCTGTTAATCGCTCGAAGAAATAACAATTTTCCAAATATACCAATAAAAACTTTTTTTTTTAATTCTACCTTGCTGAGATTCTGACAATATATTACACATTTTAATAAGTTGCAGATCGCCCACTGATTGGCTATAAATTAGTGTCAACGTGTTTTAGCTGTCGAAGGCGCCAAAAGCCGTGATAAGGTCTTGACAGCAGTACAATACGTCTCCGACAACAGACAGGATACCGTCACTCTAAAGCAGGAAAACGGCCGGATCACCATGGGGTATGAGGGGGGAAATGACAGCCATTCTATGACATTGATTGGTTGGAGAGCAGCCGAAGTCTTGGGGAAGATAACACAGGCACGCTTGTCATGTTCGATACTATTTCAATCTTAAGTCAAGATAATACTGCAAAAATTTTACGGTTATTTAAACTTTAAAGAAAGTATTGTTCTGAACGGGCTCCGAATTATGGCATTTAAACTGACATTGGTATGCTTTTTGAAAACAAAATAGACACTTTTTAGAAATAAAAAGATATACTCCATACTTCAGACATTTCTTCAGAAAACAAAATAATAATGAAAAACAAATTATTGAAACGTGGCGTTTGTTTACCGTTTGCTCTATCGAGAAATGTGAGTTGACTTGAATTCCACCAACAATCTTAGTTATAATCATTATCTTATTAATGAAGATACTCATTCAATCATTTTTTGTTTCACAAAATACTTCAGCATACAACAACTTGTACATTACTAACAGTATTTAATTAAATTTGTTGATGGTTCTTGTTCCTAAAGCGCTAGATAATGTAGAATCGGAGCCTGTTCCTTTCTCTGATAATGTTGGTACAACTGTCATAAGTATGGTTTTTCAACTTTAAGACTTTATTATTGCAAAACTCAGTTACAAAACTAAAGAATGAATAAAAATAAAGCTAAGTATATGCTTAAATTTTATTTAGAAGTTTTCTGAGTACTGAATGTCAGTTTCCGGGTACTGAATGTCAGTTTCCGGGTACTGAATGTCAATAAATAATTCTTTATGACCACAGCGGTAACATTCCGTCAAATGTAACATCCACTGATAGCCAATTAATATACAGTATAACATTTCTTGCTGTTGTTTTCCCCGCTTCATGCATACTCGAGAGTGAAGACCAAAACATATTTCACGTTTCATTGTTTTGCACGAATAATGATTTGAATATCTGACACTGGAAATTAAGTATAATGCGAGAAAATAAAAGGCTGTGAACATTTCCCACGAACCTGAACAATACGCAAAAAAAGTAAACATTACACTACCACGAATATAACGAACATCTAATTCCGCGAAAATCTCGAACATTACATAACTGCAAAAATAGCGAACAATACATTATCGCGAAAATAGCGAACATTACGTGTAAGCGAAATTAGCAAATATAACACTTCCGCGAAAATAGCAAACATTACACTTACGCGAAAATTGCTAAGCTCGAGAGTGTAGACCAAAACATCTTTCACGTTTCATTGTTTTGCACGAAATAATGATTTGAAAATCTGACACTGGAAATTAAGTATAATGCGAGAAAATAAAAGGCTGTGAACATTTCGCCCGAACCTGAACTATACGCAAAAAAGTAAACATTACACTACCAAGAAAATAACGAACATCATAATTCCGCGAAAAGAACAAACAATTACTACCGCGAAAAGCACCAGTTATACAACATAGTGTAGTGTTTGTCTTATTGTTAGACAATATATAGTTCATACTCACCCTTGAAGTGCTCGTTCCCCAAAGAACTCTCCACGCTGAAGGTAGCGGAGCACCTGCTCTTCTGTCCCCTTTGATGTCTTCCGAGTGACCTTCACCTTTAATATTAAAATATACGACCTAATTATCGTATCGTAGTATGCACTAGAAAACGTCCTTTGATAACGACAAAACAATAAAAGAAAAGGGGGAAGTTAACAACAGTCAGTGCATAAGGTATATTATCGCATTACATCTTAAAGAAGTAAACATATCATAAGGGTGCTAAGTATGATAATTGTACCTCCAGAACAATTTGAAGAAGTTTAGACTGAGTACTCTCCACAATAACAGATGCATGATGATGATACAGCGGTGTATTGCAATATATTAATGCAAAAATATTACATTTTCCTCATCGTACCAACATACTGTGTCTGAAGGATTTTCTATAAAGCAAACAGTCGATGGTAATTTGTTTGGTGTTTACCTTCGCTGCGACAATGTTTCAGTCTTAAAGTGACGTCCAGCTAATTAAATACTAGCGTGGGAACCCAAACAAAAAGATTTATCTTCATTCCAGATGTTCAAAAATAGACACAATTAAAGACAGGGCCCAATGATGTGGTTTATAAAATAGGCGATCTTGCTCGAATTCAAACAACAATAACTAGCTCAAACAAAAACTTGATTTGGATAAAAATACACATAAAACATTCCTTTTTCATGAAATATTCAAGTATATGAATACCTCGACATAAATATTATCGTTACAATTAATGATATTTGTTTAAAGATATTTGGGTATTTTAAAAAGAGAAACAAGAAAACTGACCCTTAGTATTCAAGTATTATATAGTCTTAAGTCATCAGGGTTGCTGGAAGAGCCTGGCTTAATGTCAATGACAGGTGGAGAACCCCGGGGGACATTTGTACACCATTTATGGCACAGAGGCAACCCGGTAGAACCACCGAGCTACCGTGAGGCAGATGGGTGGCCTTTTCACATGAAATATCAGATAATAATGATGATGTGATAATGTGATATGTAAAAAAACAGACATGATGTTGTCGAATGTATTGAAGGTATGTAATAACCTCTCTATATTAAGGTTTTTGCCCACCATAAACAATATGAAACCTTTTTTTATAACTCCAGACCTTTTTGGCCGATATCAGCCATACTCAAACTAGACCGAGAGATTATGGCTATTACGTTGTAATGCAGCTTGAAGATGTAGACAACGGACATTCAACGATCCTAATAGCTCACCCTGAGCACGTTCTGGGAATATGAATCACATGAGGATGTTTTGCAATAAAACTATATTACAAACTGTACTTTCTGACACATAAAAGCTATGAAACATTTAGAAGGATCAGTTTGTTTCAATGTTAGACACGTGCAGCCGAAACACGTGTTGGATCCCGTAGTTAGACTGCACGTGATGAGTGGAAATTTGGGAAAATGAGAGCACACGTGTTGAGTGTAATTTTTATGCCAAACACAATGGTAGAATAATATTCTATTTCATACCTAAATGATCCCTTTAACGACATTTGGATCAAAACAACGTCTAAAATGAATCATATAGCATTATTTAAATTCAAAAAAGAACTTAAGGTGATAAAAATTGAAAAAAATAAAATGTTTAAAAATCAATAAATAGTAAAGTACAAAATAGTGTGCCAATTGATTTACTTTTATATGCCAGTGAACTATTCTTTTAATATCTTGTCGATCTTTTAAGGCTTGCCGTTTGCCAAATATTTGATTCGTTTCGACTGGGCTCTTCAACAGAAATCAGTACTATTATATTGTTATTTAATGAAATGGAAACTACTTTAAAGACATGAAACTCAAATTCAGCTTAAACTCCTTTGATATTTTATTGCACTTGGATAGATGAGAAGTATAATAATTTGCAGGAAAAAGAAAAAAGGTAAAAAAAATATATAAAAAAAACTTGTTTTTTAATGCCTCAACTGTAAATAGCGTATTTCATATACCTTTTACGTGTAACATGTGAAGGAAATTAATTAATTTGAAAGCGGCGAGATTCAATAAATTGCTGCTGATGAAACAGATTAATGCAGACCGTCATATAATTAAGTTTTTTGTTAGACATGATTTTTCTTTATTTAAATTTTGACAGTTTACATTGCATGACCAGTAAATACAATGTTGCTCAACAGCATCAGCAGCAGAAGCATTTCAATTATTTTTTCTTCGACTTACCTTTCCTTTAGATATAATGTAAAAAGTGTCCCCTCGCGCCCCCTGGCGGATGATGTAATCCCCGTCATTGTAATGTGCCTGAAAATAAAAAGCCAAAAATTAACTATCAGGGTAACAAATGTAGCCAATACATTTTCCAGTATTTAATCGTCTTTTTAGTTCGTGGTTCGGTCAACTGCCTACAATCAGTATCACGAACAAAATTATGTATACTTTTGTGTAAATCAGCTCAATAAATGAATATCTGTTATCCCAGTATAGTAATGGACTGCCTTCAATTAATAAGGAATGACCAAAAGGTCCTATGAGAAATCAAACAAAACTTAAAAGTAAGCAAACTCTAAAAGGAGGTGCATGTAAATGGAGAAAAAAAACAACACGGAAACACCGGTATATGAAACAGAGAAACACCAACAGTTACCGCCATGGAACGGTCAGTGGAAATAGGACCAATATGGTGCTTAAACTAGGGGTCAAGTCAAGTTAGAAAAATCTGTAAATACTTGAAATATTCAACTGAAAAAAAAACTACGTGTAATTTGTACTCACTAAACAATCATTTGACTGGCTTAATGATGAACTTAGTTTAGTTTGAATAAATAACGCGAGTGTAACCCTTCTACTTCTCGTAAATTTGCTCTCAAAGAATATTGGAATCTCGTGAGACGGTTGGGCCAAAGCTCGGATTCAAATACAATACTTAGCACTAAGTAAAAGTAAATTTTAAATGAGACAGAAAAGCATTCCAAAATACCTGGTTTATAAATTATTAAAGTACATGAAAAAAAAAAAAAAAATAACAAAATGGGGAATTTTAATTATAAATACGATAATGATAATTCGTTCCTGAGTATTTTAATTATTACTTTAGTGCTAACTATGGGTGGTGAAAATCGAACTAATAGTAGATAAGCAAGAGGAAAAAAAAACAAGTGGTATTCTATTGCAGAAAATATTTTCATCCTATTGGCTAGTCCGAAAATTTAGACGTAAACGTTGGATTTCGACATGGTAAAATCCACACTACGTCTCAAGTCTCAACGCAAAAACACGTTGCTAATAAGTGTTCTGTATGTAACCAGCATTTTAAATGAGGAAAATGGTTACTGGATACTAGCACTATGTCAACTTTTGTTAGAAATAAATTGTCTATAAAAGAGTTCTCTGTACCTGTCACCATTCACAATCTAAATTGAGGCCGGGATTTGCTACGCGTTTTAGACGTTTAGTTAAAAGACGTAGCGTATGCCAAATAACATGTAATGTCAATATCACAAAAACGAAACTACAATGTGGAGAAAAACGCATATGTGGAGTAATTTAATGAGGGACTATCCAAGAGACTAGCTAGAACTAGCAGAGCAGCTTGTATCATCCTTATCTTAAGAAAATTGTTCGTGCTGATAAGCTCTACAACTGAAATTCCCGACACATTTCACGTAAAAGAATGGTACTAGAAGTAAAATCCAGTTAATGTTTTAGATTACCTGATGAATTGCTTGGACATGTAAGAGACGTGCTTCCATCCCCAACTGTAGCCAAGTATACCAACGCAAAGAAAACAAACCTTGGCAGAACCTTGACTTAATATAAGACATTGACTTAGCTGCACGTATTACGATTGAATAAAGTGTTTCTTTATAATTTTGAAGAAGAAGAACAAAAATTGTCTCAAGATTTCCATCATAGAAAAGATATTTCTCTCTTATCGGAGTTTTGTCTCACCTGAAGCATTATGACGGAAATCAGTAAAAAGATAATTCCAAAAGTAGAAATAGCTTTTTTAGACAAATCACTGAAGTACTCCTTAAAAAACATACATTGTCTCAAAATAAGAATATACGAAGATATATACGAAGTTCCCTGTTTAAGCCTCTTTCTAGTGGAACTCAAGTACCCGGATTTTTGGGTGTCGTTATTTTCTCAAACGCTAACGTTAATTAATGTTTCTGGTGTTAGTCACAACACCGAATGATCGAGACTTTTTAACTGTAAGGGATATTTTTTTTTTTCTATGTTATTTACTACTACGACTACTATTGCTATCATTATTAGTGTTACAATTTTTGTTGATATCATTATTGCTATCATCATTTATATAATTATTATAATTATATATAAACAACACTTATCGGTTTGCAGTACTTCACTGTGTAATTTGTATTAGCATGCCTAAGATATGTACTCTACATGTTCAGAAATTTTTATCCTATCTTGTTTGGCTGTTTTGTCAGGTTTAACGTTCCACCGACACTATTTCAGTCATTTGGAGACGATGTCTACTTGAGACAGATATAGTGCTGCCACAATGCAATATCACGTCTATCCTGTGTTCTATGTAGTATTGAAATGTATGCAACTATGCGATGAAAAGTTGTAACAAAATATAAAATTATGAGTTTTTGAAGCTAATGTGGACGCGACGGGAAACGACATGCGTAGCAGGGATATAAAAATAGAATCCATAAAGTCCACGCGAACTCAATAAGACGTTGAAATATACTGAAAACATTTAGACACGTATATTTATGCTGCTTGACGCCTTATCTTCAAGATATATGTCTTTGATCTCACATCTTTGCCAGCAACATCACGATAAGATGAATTTTACATCCTTTTTTTTTTCAGTCAAATATCTGTGCCGAACGTGTAACCGTTTGTCAGTTGGATTGAGTCATTGCAAATACTGAAATCTCGAAACGGTCTGAGAACATTTTGAATTAGAAGTCCTCGACGTAATAATGATAGAGTCGATAAGGTATGAACACATCGAGAAGGCATTAAATAGCTTTTACACATTACATTTATTTCAGCGATATAATTTCAAAAAAGAATAATGGTTGCAAAGGTCGCACATACAGTAGAACCGCGATATTATGAGGAGCGAATTACGAATTCTTTGCCTCCCCCGAGGTTTGTTCTCAGTTGCTCGTTATCATTGCACATCGATTATCTTAGGGATTTCATCTTCCCCGTCTGTCACGAACTTATCACGGTTTTACCGTATTGGAATACAATAATATCGTGGTGTCAGGATAATGTGCCTGGGTGTTACATCATACCACATGTCTACGGCGTGATACTGCACTATATCTGTCTCAAGTAGACATAGTCTCAAATTAACTAAGATATTGTCAGCGGGACGTTAAATTAATAAACAAACTAAAAAGTAAATATTTTACAGAAACAATGGGTACTGGAAACTACTTATCTAAAATTGATTTCCACCTTGAATTTGAAAATAACATACCAAGTTTTAGACATTAATAAAACAAAGAATTTGACATAACAAAAAATGAAACTCAGACGCTGAAAAAATGTCAGATTTAAAGGTGTATGTGCCTCTTTCTCGCACTCCTTAACGGACTGATGACTTTGAGCAATTTATTGAGTTAAATATTACTTTCAACGTCGTTAATTGATGCTGACTTTCCACAAGTTGCAATTATGTGTTTTTGGTCGAGATTGCATTTGGGTCAGAAAAATATATTTTGCAGCCAGTCGTATGGTCGCCTGATGAAATACATTAAATCACATTTTCTCCGAGCGAATGAAACACGAAGATTCACGTACATGAGAAAAAAAGGTCTATGGTTTTATTGCTATTTTTATATGTGTCATGCGTGAAACATGCATGATGCACATGTTGAATTAGTCCTGCTTCACTTGTATATGACTTTAATATGCTACTATTGTTAAACATCTATTGTTGTTTGTTTTGTTACAATTCACACACTATTTCGACATTTTCCAATTAAATATTGTTTTTGAATCATTTATTCATATTTTATCATCAAAATCATTGATTCTTTGTAAAAATAAATGCTTAAAATGATCCTGCAAAAACAAATGATAATACCATTTTGATAACATACATCCTTATGTTGATGATTTTTTTTAATAAATTTCATCATCATTTATCATTTGTTAGTTGTTGTTTTTTCTCGCCAACTTTTCATGCTTACAAAATTCATTATTGTTAAGAGGACCATATGGAAGAATGACATTGACAAATATTATCCTCTAAAAATAAAAAATATCATTATTATCAATATTATTATCATTCTAAAAGAACAAAAATGTAAAGCTTAACCCTTTCCCTCATATACTCATTTTGACTCACTCAATAGGTACCACAAAAAGCCTGATCTGCAGAAAACCACAGTTAAACCTTACCATATTTAATTACAAATTCCTCATTTCCAGACCACTGAGGAGCAGCGAACAGCATAAAACCTGATCAGCCTGCGAGTTACTCGCAGGCTGATCTGGTTTTATGCTGTTCGCATAGGTCTTTTCATGGTTTCCTCTATGAGGGAAAGGCTTAATATATCGCAGCAAGGCTTCATCAATCGATTTGAAAGACCATTGACGAGACTCGAGTCAACACTTGTGAGGGTCAGCAACTACAGCTGCTGGGATTACGTAGAAACTTTTCAGTTTTGCAACCAGATTACTTTTTTGTCTTTTTTTTTCTACGTTTGTATCTATATATGGTGTATACTATTAGATGTCACGATTTATTATTATATTGAATTGTGCGTAAACACCTTTGCCAAAATCTTTATTGTTTTAAATAGCCAGAGGCATCAATGCATGAAGTTAAACCTTCAGAATTATAAAATGTGAAGCTATTTCACTTGCTAAAAAATGGCGATTGAAAATTTCAAATATTCCTTCGCACTTGATTATCACTGGTATAATCGAAATGTGTTCCTACGCTGATGAATTATTATTTTACTGTCATATCTTGACACATTTGTGCGAAAACATTCATCGCAAAAGCGAACAAAACCACCACACGGTTCAAGCTAAGAGGTTAATACTATGAGAAACAGATTTGCTAAGCATAGCTTGGCATTCTTGAATTTGTTCATCGTGTAGGTAATCCATTATATGAAACATATCTTATCAAAATACTACACAGATTTTTTTTTTTTCATTTATCATCTTCTTACTCATCTGAGGTCATTATCAGCATACCGAACAAAACAGTCGCACTTCCGGTCATTCTCGACGATATACATACGGGTCAATCAGCAGATCATGAACAAGGAAGAGGGAGCCCCATTTACGATCCGATTTTAGCCACGATTACTGACAGTGACGAAAATCGTCGAGCATGACCGGAAATGCGACTGTGCGGTTCGACATCCCGATTATGGCATCGGATGCGGTCGAAACCGTAGATATGTAAGTGAAGAAAATTCAGTATAGTGTTCGATGAATACTTGTTTGGTTTGAAACTTGATATTATCAAACCTCATTATTAAGCATGGCGAGTATTTTCTCAAATAGTGGAGATCTCCAAAAAAGAACACATGTCGGAAATTAAATAACCTCTGAGGCAAAAAAATGTATGAAAATATCAAGAAAGTTATTGATGTACATTAAATTTAATGTGCCTTTAAACAGAACTGAACATATAGATTGTATATATAAAACTGACTTATAAATGATACACTTGTTAACTTATTTTCTACAATTTCATCTTGAATATCTTGAAATAAATGCACAATTTATTCAGATTCATTTTACAGTTGAATCCGAAATCCTGGCTGACAGAAATTTAAACCCGAAAGAGTTATACGACGTACGAAAATAAGAGATACAGCAACTCAAAAGAATTTATTCTGGTTGCCAAATTTAAAAACAAATCCACGTAGTGGAAACATCATTTGGTGTAATAATAAAGCCATCTACAGACGATAAGAGCAAATATTCAAACAGAAATAGATCGTTGTTTTTTTTTTCTTTCCTCTGGGTCCCGATTGTAGACCCCCTGCAATCGACAAAAAGCATTCTCTGTTAATTGAAGCTCATCAAAATGATCTTAACTAAAACTTCTAAAAACTGAATTTGTATTAACCTCGTGTGGACTGGAAACAGAATCTTTGCCATGATGGTATAATGGCCATATCAAAACTCCCCGGGTAGTTTTATTTACACTGAGGGTAATCAAAGCTATTATCATCTTGACAATAAAAAGCAATACGCCGAGTAATGGATTCAATCTAATGGCCTTTTATTTGCTCTAAAATTCCACTGGATAGAAGTGGAAGCCATTCGACAATCAAAATATCACGCTTTGAGTACATCCCTGTGTTTATACCTGTTTTATCTGGGAATAATATTTCACGTAGGATTTCAAGTGCGCGAAAGTTGAACTAAAAAGAAGTTTGCTTAGGTCATTCTTATCTGTTTTTGATTTCTAATGGGATATTGGATGTGCCAGAAATGCCCTAGATTTTGAAATTTTGAAATATGATTCGCAATATAACTGCATGACAAAAGCACTCTTATTCCTGCCTATGTTTATAACACAAATGCTTCAAAGTTTCAAAAAATATTAATTGGTGAATTTTTATGGATAATTTGCGGATTTTTACCATTAAAATTACTTTTTGTTTTTGATGAGGATAATAAGTATTTCTTATGTTGTTTATTATTATTATTTATCCATTATTTTTAAGAATTATGAAAATGGGGTTTGGTTATCAAATAATTACATTCATGTAATAAAGAATATGCAGATAAATGAAAAGAATTGAAACTAACTGCCTAGACGAGATGAAGCATAATTTATATATTTAGTTAATTTATTTTATTTCTTATTAATTTTGTGTGTCTGCAAAATTCATAGGAGGCTGGTTGTATCACGCCCGCACAAAGAAACCAATCTGTTTTCTTAATTGAGGTGATAATAAGAGCAATTTAGGCAAATTACATAGGATAAAAAGCTCATATGATCCAATTATTGCATTCAAGAGGCGTAAAACCTTTGCAATGTTAATGGAAGATTTGATAGAATTTGTTAACATCAGGGAAATGGGTTCAGAGATATTATTTTTATGGTCTTTTTATTAGCACTTGTATATTGCACACGTCAGATTTAAAGATCTCTTTTCACCAATATTACACGAAGCAAATCACCTTACAGATAGCTTAGTCATCATCATCATCATCATCATCACGATCGGTGTCACCAATGTCGTCACAGTCGTTACAATCATCTTCATAGGCAACAAAAGCAATCTCAGATTATTTTTAGAATAAAAAAAATGATTTGAGACATGTAGAAAATGGTATTTCGTTTTTCAACACCTTTGACATTGTAGCTTCACGAAACCTTCGATATCAAACATCTTCCATCATGGTACCATATAAGATCTAAGTGCGCATGAGCATTGGTCTCACACACCCGCCGAGGCTATAATGAATTATAAAGAGATTATCGTCGACAATTATTCTTACAGAAGAATTGTAAAGGTAAAGTCCCTGTAATGGCTCTGCTACGTCTTGGACCACTTAACCTCTACCGAGATAAACAAAATACCCTAATGAAACATTAGGAAACCTTGGTTATCTCCGTGAAAGGCCATGCGGTCCGAAATTTAGCGGAACTATTACAGGAAATTTACCTTAATTTCTGACGATTTTTACTTTCCTTTGATATTTTGCGATTTTAAAACTCATATTTTAATAGCTCAAAAAATGTGCTTACTTGCATAATCAACCAAATATTTAGCAATAAAACGTAAACAGAAAGAGAAGAAAAAAACGTTGGAAAACTTTTCAAGAGTTTGATGGGAATGAGTAATTTTCAACAACAATAACAATAACTACCCTGCCAGCAACATGGTCGTGGTTTTACATATAATTGCTATCAATTATCAAATAATAACCACACAGGTGTTCTCTGCATAAAATAAAACTACCTGGTATTAATTACTCTCTAACTTCAGCGGTTCATCTAATTTCTCATCTTTTATTCCGCACTTAAAAAATCATTATAAACAAACCTATGGCATCTTGTACAAAGGTATCATGTGACTATAATCTCGCTTACAGGTAGTGAACTACAGTGCTGAACAAAGTTTAGACACTTACTGCTTACTGATTAATATAACAGTTATTATAACTACAGAGAGGTATAAATACAATGGTTTTCCCACTAAGATATATCGTATAGTGCATATGTGATTAATTGCTGGAATCATGTATGTTTTCTTAATATTTAAGTCTGTAAAGGTTTATCATTATGATTATTATTAAATGAATATAAGCTATAAGAGCTGAAGTCATTTTTAAGTACTGCATATTTTAAACAACTACCTTAATCCGCAAGTATTTGCAAAAATTACCACAGAATGGTAATTTAAGAACACTGGAGAAAAAAAACATTATTAATAAATGAATACTTGATAAAGGAAAGGATTTCCCTGGACGAACAGGACAAAGAGTTTGCAATACAAAACGCTTTGAAAGGAGAAAATGATACTGAATTTCAATGCGGGCTTAAAATCACAACACATAGGCAATTCTGAGCTATTCAAGAGATATCAAAAGTGTTTTTTCAGACGGAGAAGACGTGCCCCCGTCTCGTGCGGGATGAAAATAGCATGAGTGACTCACAGAGAGCAGCTACAGGCGAAACACTTGCCGAGAGATAACTGTTTCTATAGAGATCGTAACTGGTAGTAATTGGGCCGTTAATTATCAATGCAGCATGTTTAAATAAACAAAACGCTTTGGAAAGATCATAACAGTCACATAAAACTGATAAGTAGATAACCGAAGATGTATTAAAATTAACAACAAAGTTCATCAAATGAGTCTAAATCTGCGCTACCATCAGCGATGTGATGTGTCAGATAGATCACGGATTTCGTATTGGAAGATCACAGACTTTGCACTTTCAAAATATTTTGTAAGTTTAAGTTTATTTGCTGAACTTGTGATTAATGTTATACGCTGTTGAAATATTAAATCTTTTTCATAAGGCGGCATTCTTGTCTGCTTCATATTCAAAATTCGGTTTGTATCAAAACCGAAGACTAAAGGCGAGATGCACACACAAATGATTCCAATGTGTTTTGTAGTCTGGTTCCTGGTCGTCCTCAAGATTACAGATAACGTAAGGGGAAGGTATCCAAGCCAAGAACCAGACTATAAAACACATTAGAGCTATTTGTGTGTACAACTGGCCACTGGTCTTCCGCTTTGATACAATTTAAATGTGTCCAATATGTTGGATAGAGTCTATTAAGACATTTCTACAGATATTAGAAATCCGATGCGAGCACAAAGAGCGCAGGCTTCTATTGTCTGAAACAAAAGTCTTCATAGATTCTTACTGACTTAAAAATCACCCTAACTTCTGGAAACACTTGATTTTGTCAAATAAATCGATTTTGTACATAGTAAAATAAATCAAAGAAAATGTGTTCTACTGGTTTTTAGAGCTTCAGGTGACTTCTAGAACTACTTTATGTTTAAAAATGTCTATTAAAGCCTGCCAAAATGATTCAACAATCATATTCTTTATGAAACTATTTTCAGTACCAAAATCAAGCGAACGATTTTAGATCCGTATAATCCGTGTCTGGAAAGTTCATTACCATTCGTTTTGTTTCAGCTCAGAAGGATATGTTCCGGTCATATTTATGTATAAAAGAAATAAGAGTACTTGATAAACTCAGACCCGCTGTGCCGTGAATTATCTATACTGTTCATAATGATTATTCGCTTTTATTCTTTTAAACATTTCGTCAAGTTATAACTTATATAAACAGCAACATATATCCAGTTATAGTACCCTCCATTTACTTCACCACTATACGACTACTTGAATTTCTGAAAAGTCTAAAACAGCAAATGCACGCGTAAATCTACCCATGGGCAAACTCAATTTCAATGCAAGCATTCATATTAACAACATAAATCAAAATAGCTCAAATAATCTATCAAACGTCTATCAAATATATCAAAACAAATTAATTTAATACAACAAACATAAAATAATTATTAAATATATATTTCAACCTAAATTCACAGTTTTGTAGTGAAGCATGGAATTATTTCATTACAATTTACCAACGAAATCGTAGACTAAAGCTTGGAGGCATAAACAATAGCGTTTTAAGGTCTCGGGGCATAAACAAAACTTATAAAAGTCAATATTTCTATGTAAACATTTGAAATGCACACTAAAACTATCATTTCGCTGTAGACACTTCAGCATAACTTCATTCGAAGCTACACTTTCCCCATAATTTAACATCAGCACTGCTGCTTCAACTCTCATAATTCTTCGCACGAGATGAGTCAACGCGAACACGATTTGATTTTTATCACATTAATGAATACCCTGTTTTCGGGGATATGAATTGGTAATTTCAAGTTATTTAGACGCCAGGTTTTTAAAGATCTTCAAAGCTTAAAGAACTCTGATAAGAAATGTTATTAGAAATCTGGTACTCGATACAAAAGAGCTTTGGATGTTATGTACATCGTAACACACGCATGTCTCGCACTATTACGCTGTTTGATACTTATCTAATTCCTAGGTAAATTACTCTGTTTTACGTCACCTCTAAATGGAATTGTAGGAGTATATTATTTTTGTAAAACTAACCAAGCTGCATCAGAATTTTTGCTGTAAACATTTCTTCGCTGACGAATGAATCTAACTGTGAAATGAAGGCATGTCCTATCATAATAAATCATTGCACATTGCTGATAAAGAATACGCTTTTTTTATTTATTTATTTTCAGCCCCCATTTGTAAGATTAAAATTTTAGATGAAGATACAGTGCCTTCGAGTTTAACACGTTTTTAACTAAAGTATGGATAAGGAAAAGGATTGTACCACAACTACACATGTAAGAAGGTTCAGTCACGTGAGGGAGGGGGGTGGGGAGTATGTGAGGATACACGCAGACTTTTAACAAAGACCATTGTGACAGAATTTATTCCACGAATTGTCGCGTGAGAACCTGGGCATTTAAAGGCCTATTATTCTTACAAAAGTAGTGTATATTCTTCGGGCAAAAAAAAAAGCTAAGTGCGAGCTACAGATTTGTTAAGAGGTGCAATCTGTACATACTCGTTGACGAAAACTTTACTACAAGTCATAAATAAGAAATATTTTTTTTTACTTGAAATCATTCAATTGTTAACAAAAATAACTAATTTGCATATCCCGCATATGTTCGTCAATTTCCGATAGACCTTTTGACACTGCGTATTTAATCAACATTTTCAATGCTTTTAACTGTTATTTTACAGCAGATATTTGCACATTTTGTACCAATTGTATTAATCTACAATATGTCAATGCTATTATATATTTTCTTATTCCATGAAAATTGAATCATTATGGAATAAAATAGGCCTTTAAGGAATCAAAGCACATAATGCGCTGAAAGACTGTCGGCAGACTTTACATGCTGAATAAGCTACATGTACCAGTGATTAGGCAGGTTATGAAACGGTATAACGTTATTACACGTTTTCCTGCAACTCTAATTACTAGTAGTAAGCCCTTCGTTTCATGATTAACCCGCAGGTAGTCTCTCGGTGCGAGCACTTTGATTTGTTTCATTACAATCATGAGTGTGGTTCCATTCGTAAGGAGGTAAAGACCTTACTATTCTGATGTAAACATTTGCATTGATACGCTACTGAGCGCGGAGGTATAAAAAACGGTTAAAACAGCTGCGGTATTTATGCAAATCAACGATGCCAGCTTTTGATTTACGGACACTTTAGACTAGCGGCTACCGCCAGTCTAAAAATCACAGTGTTTGAACTCAACACATTATCAATCTGTAACTTCACTCTGATTTAGTTTAAGCGTGTTTTATGCTTTTGTTAGTTTGTTTGCTTGGGATTTAACATCCCGTCAACAGAACTTCAGACATTTCGGGACTTTTGTCTACATAAGACAGATGTAGTGCCGCCTCAATGCGATGTAACACCGCGGACAGGTGGCACACCCAGTCTCATTATCCCGACACAGTCTTTGAACTACCTTTATATATTGGGCGTTTAGCAAGAGATAAGTACTAGTACAATTTGGTATGTCAAGGCCAGGAATCGAACCAACGTCTCCCCGGTTACGGAACGAACGCTACTGCTCAAAACTATACACGAGTTCATTAAAAGGTTAAAAATTTGATCTGACAGAGAAAGGCCTTGATGATTGATAAGATTTTTCCTTGCTTTGAGAAGGTTTCAAAATACGCCAAACTATTTTTCGGCATTTTTGCATTTACCTGCTAATAAAAGTGGTTTTCTCAAAGCAATTTATCTCCAGATTTCACCAATTATTTCGGCTTACTTTTGTTTTGATAGATTTATACTGGAGTGAGAGCGATCAGCGAGCGATCTGCCCAAGGAATCGTTTTCAGGCGCCACATGGCAGAATCTTCTGTTCCATGATACCTGACTGAAAACATCGATACTGACGTCAACCCTTCAAAAGCAAACCATTATCTTCAAAATGTTGCATGAAGATCCCCATGATATCAAACCGAGCATTATCACTGCAGTGGCTTTGCAGCTTCTCGGCTGAGTTGTATCCGCCTAATATTTTCTGACGGGTTTTTCTGCAGATATGCATTTCAAGTCGTGTATGTCATGCACTGTCCATTTAGCAGGATTCCCGGTCTACGGGAGAATCTGGAAAGGTCCTTGATTTTTTTAAATCAAGATTTTAAGGCCCAGAAAAATGTTTGAAATATATTAAAAAAGGACACAAAATCTGAAGAAAAAAAAAATGTATTAAGGAACTTTGCATCCACTGAACAGTGTGTTGGAAACACATCTAATGCAGTCTTAGCAAATGGAATAAAAATGTCTCGGTCTTATACTAAGACAGATCTTAAAACGAGAATTCGATTCAAAACAACGACTAAAATTATTATTGTTGTTGTTGTTGCTGTTATTGAATAAATAAAGAGAAACACCACTTAAATTTCTTTGGTTTGTGTAAAAGTTGTCGAAGTCTGTTTTTAAATGGAACATCAATTTTAATGCAGGCAAATACGTAAAAAACGACTCCATACATATTTACTTCCCTTTATAGCCATGGTTTATATGAATATTAACATTCCGTTGCCTTTGGTATTCTTTTAATAGTTGATTTTTTGAAAACCAAAATCCAAAGAGTTTGTTTGTTTGTTTGTTGTTGTTGTTTTTTTTGTTTTTTTTTTGGTTGGGTTTTTTTTTTTTTTTTTGGGGGGGGGGGGGGGTAAAAGTTTTACGTGTGACCCAGAACAGTTGAACCTTTGATTTCGTCACGAAAAAAACTTTACATACATTAAATGATCAATATCTTTCTTTAGCACGTTTCATTTGAAAATAATAAAATTATTTAGAAAAGATGACAAAAATCTAAATCATAATCTTTATTAGAATGCAATTTACGTAAATAAACGCATTATGATATAAAACTATTTTCAGCAATATGTTAACATCAAAGTTTCTGTAATCTTTAATGGTGAACAAGACAGCTGATCTCCGTCGATAAGTGATGCAATCAGAAGATCAAAAAAATGAAACAGATATTTCTGGTCCCCTATCTTGACGGAAACAGAAATCTTGTGCGGAAAAGCAACCATTGCGTGGCATTTGACGTGCAAAACATTTGACAGCATGTTATACGTTTGTATTTGAACCGAAATCACACTTTATCATATCAAAGAAATTTATCTAGAATCAAAAGACAAGCAGAAACATAAATAAAATATTTATCATTTGACTAGACCACTTTATAAAGAAAATGAAGAAAAAATATACCAGTCGTTTTTAAAAGGTATATATCACTTGTAATTAAACTTCGCAGACTAGTTAACTTGTTAGATGGAAAGCGAGTTTTCGGGCTGTATCACAGAATAATGCACGGCGTTGCGTTCAGATGCTTTTCAGTTCCTACGGCCTTCGTGATTAAATTACTGCGCATGCGTGTGTATTACTCTGCGATAAAACTCTATTTACTAAATTCTCCATTGTCAGCGTTATGTTCTCTTTATTTGCAATAAATTAACTCACCTCTTCTAAAACATCAGCTACTTTATTCAGCGTTTCTTCGGGGAGACTCTTGAATGCAGGAACGCTGGAAAAGACAAACAAGACAATTAAACTCAATGTTCACAAATATTTATTCAATCTTTACCTAAAGAAAGAGACTGAGGCAGTATTCGTTAGGAACCTTTGTTTTATTGTAGTTCTAGCTCGTCGTAAATCAGACATAGCATTGCGCTCGGACTCGGAGAATTCTGGTAAACGATTTAACAATGATGGAAATAAATAGAGCAATTGTTCATTTCTTTTATCGCGTTTTCTTTCCGGTGTTGCGGACCACATGTAAAATAAACTACGACCGGCAGATTTTATCAATTGACGTCATTTATTAGTATTATCATTATTCGACGAATGATAAGTTCTATGTATCATATAACACAACGTAACCGGCTGTTTTTACGTTCTCGGCGGTTGTTCGGTTTACATGAATACGCAAAAGAAATATAGTTCCTAAAACACAAAGTGATAAATTTCATTGAAGTCAATTCATTTTCTTAAAATAATTTAGGTTGACAGATGTAACTACATCTATCATAAAAGGGTATTTTCAGATGATATTTTTATATCTAGACTGCGTATGACGTGAAATAACCATGCATATTTTTTCGCTAGATGATGCCACAATACAGTATATGAGTTGTGTGTTTTTGTTAATCTTACAATATAGGCACTGATGAAGGCTTTCAGCGGAAACGATATTCCATTGAACGTCTCCATTATATCCAAATGTAAGAAAAGAGTGCTAGTAATAACTTCCCCGGCTCTTCTCGAATACGATTCTTCTTCTATGGAATCTTATCATTATTGTTATTTATAGTATTATTATTAAGAAACAATCTCTATCTGTATTCTGTTGTGTATACAGTTTTGAGTTGATATGCAGATTATCGCATCACGAAAGCCATAGAAATATTTCGATGATAAAGCGACCCCAAATACACAAGAGGCACTGGAAGTAACTTACTACAAACCACAATGAGTGCTTCCTCGTTTCGAATTTCCATGCTTGAAGCTACCATGTTACACTTGTGAGAGTCTTAAAATCACTTGGATTTATCACATATTCAAGTTCAGCCACTATAATCTATTTTCGCAGAGCCGTGGCGAAAAATAAGGAATACTCGTGAAGTTGTTTACTATTCTGTAGGAGAGACGGGGATATAGTAAAATGGGTAATAAATAACAAAACGACTATCAGCGTGTCGTCTGCGTTCATTCGTCAACCGACCGTGAGAAAATATAGACAGACAGGTAATTCTTAGTGACGCAAACCTTCTTTTAGAGACCTACTATACGTTACGTGTCAGACCTTGTTAATTAATTCCTAGCAGTACTAGTGCCTGGATAGCGTATTGGTAACGCACTAGACAAGTGGGTTTTCTTCGGGTGCTCCGGTTTCCTCCCACAATAATAACCGCATACGCCGTCATCCGAGTCATCGAGAATGATTTATTGAAGTTGTAAGAACTTGTTTCATAATCGATATAAAATAAATAAAGTTTAAACTAGTGTAAAGAAATGTATCGTTATTATGGCAAACGTAGATCTTCACCGATACTGCATATAAAATTCTGACCACTGATTTCAGTAAGGAAGATGTAAAAGCCTGTTTTTAATGATGTTCTTATAGGATTACTACAAATAAGCAAAGGATCATCCAAGTCAAGTTTTATCAATGACTACCCAGTAGTTCGAGAGTAAATGTCATTGTCAGAAAATCGTCAAAGATGCACACGAGACGACGGTCGCTGCACGAGGACGGATGACAACTGATCACAATAGCTTTTCTTGAGCATATGCTCATTTGCGCTATCGTCCCCGGTGGCCGAGTGGTTAGAGCGTCCGCGACATACCAAAGTCGTAATAAAATGGTACTGTTATATACATACATGCCATATATCTACGGCGTGATACTGCAGTGTGGCAGCACTATATCTGTCTCATGAAGACATCGTCTCCAAATGACTGAAATACTGTCGGCGGGACTTTAAATCCAACAAACAAACAAACAAACATTTGCGCTAAAATAATAAGAACAAAATGTGATACGTTGGGAAGTCGTTCATGCAATTCACATCAGTTTCACGTTTTACAGCAGACACAACACATCATCTGCAACTGTCACGTGCCTGTGTAACTACTGCGCAGATGAAAACTGCTCACGTGCAGATTAGAAGAACGATGGGTGTATCTACCTGTCATGTGCCGAAAAAATGAATGACAAAAAATGACAAAATAATGAAGTACTGTCTTGAAATAAGGGGTTTTTTTTATATCCAAAAATCTTTTTACTAAAAATAAAATGAGATACATGTATATCATATCGGGTGTAAGATACTCCTCGTAAAGTATATAAATTGACCTTGTATTAACAATTCCCTCTGATAAATAACCAACCTTTGAACAAAGGTCACTGACTGGATTCTGGCACCGAGTGCTAAATGACTGATATTGTCTCCAAACTTTCAGTTTGCCTTGAGTGACCGTTGTTTTCAAATTTAACTGCGTATGTTACTGGTAAACTAAATACCACAGGTTCTAACAACATTACTACGCGCTAAGCAAAATTTAAGATCTTAAACAAGGTAGAAGCGCAATCAGCCTATTTCTGATTTATGAAATATCCAAGTACAAAACTAAGCTGACATGATTATATTTAATTTAATTTTTATATTTCATTTAATAAGAAAATAACCACTGCGGTTTTCAGCAATCTAACGACATTACAGTCAGTACGTTTGCTGGTTTAGCTGTTTACATTTTTTTTTCTTATTTCTGGAATACTTTTGACATCCTGGGAATAGATAACAGTTCCAGGGAAATTAAGCCAATTAACAAAAATACAAAAAAAAACTGAATAACTGTTGAGCTATGGCAAAACATTTAACCGGTGTAGTATGAATTACTTCATCGACAATTAGGGTATACGTGTTTGTGTTTGTTTATTATTAATATTTTTTTGCATGAGGAGACACCGTGCTTATCAAAAAATATTGTATCAGAAAATTTACCTCTGTGAATCCAGACTGCGAGACGAATTATTATAGAAATAATAATTCACGCATAAAAAGTGAAGATATAAACCAAACTTGCTTAACAGATCATTAGGATCATTAGGATATTCGGGAACTTGTATTTATTTTCCGTTGGTTCCCGGTAAATTGGTTTTGGCTTCATTTGTATTACTGTCGTGAAAGAATGTGACATCGTATTCAATGAAGTCAAGTGAATTGTTATCATTGAATTTACCCTTCAGTGGAGAATACTTGGCTCGAACCAAGCACTGCACGACTGGCGGCCTAAAACCGATGACACCATCAGAACTTGCGAGGCACCTCTGATACAATATCATTTACAATTACATTTACTGCTGATATTTCTGTAAATTTATCCACATAATTTAGTGGTGTTCTGTTGGAAATTTTACTGTACATCTTCAGAAAGCAGGATACCTGGTAAGTTTGGAACAATTCAGAAGAAAAACTTACAATACAATGTACTTGCAGGAAGCTTAATGCATCAAGGCGTATGAATATTTGGGGTCAGTCAAACTACTGATCGGGAGTCCTTTAATGATGTCTTTCTGACCAATGCAGACCATGATCAACCTGCACATCCGTGCGGTCTGATGATGGTCTGCACTGTTTGCTACTCATACAATAAATTTTCAGCAAGCACCCTAATATACAGCTAATGATTTAGTCCAAAATGAAAAAAGGACAAATTCAATTCCGAAATTTAGCATGGTAAAAGTCATTATGTAGGGAAAATTTGCTCCTTTTGGTGGAAGATGCTCGAGAAAACTGTAGTTTCGCAAGTAGGGAAGCTGAAGTTCAGAAGTTCACGAGATGGACTAA
>CM037792.1:51642001-51669170 GCA_021229015.1 Solen grandis | reverse complement strand
AGTACTTGTTAAAAAGTAAACTCAGGATACATTAAGATGTAAACTATACCTGGTTTAATTGAAATCACACACACACACACACACCACACACACACACACACACTGTTTAACTTATTCTAACAACATTTTATAATTCTATTTACAATCTTCAGTTATACTCACAGAGATCTTCTCAGTTCAGTATTTTGATCTGTATTCTCTGATCCTTTCAGAGATGTCATCATAAATGTCAAATTTGATTCTTTCTCTTCTGTGGGTAAGTCCATAAACAGAGCCATTAAAAAACCAGGCACTCTCTACTTCCTCATGCGAATAGAGTCTGTTTATAGGCCCTGTGTTAAGGCGTGTCACATCATCCGCCACTTTGAATCCTGCCTTCTTCATCTCTTTCCGTTTTCTCATTACACGTGATTTCACACTGTTATTCATAGTTTTAATCAAAACTGGTCTCACACCTCCTCTTCTGGATGGAATGCGGTGGATGGCCACAATCTCATGCTTTTCCACATCTGCCCCCTGGTTCCTTAGGATGTCACACACTCTCTCTGTCATGGCATTTTCAGATTCATCTCCCTTTTCTGGCACATCCATTATCTTTATATTATTCTTTCTAGAATATTGTTCATTATAGTTTGCCATTTTAACTGCTTCTTTGCTTTTTTGTTCATTGTTTTCAACACTCTGTTCTAATTCATTTATACGTTTTTGCATCTTTTGTGTTGTTTTGTTTAGTTCATCTGTAATGTTTTTATTTTCAAATTCTAGGGAGTCCACCTTATCTGAGAGGATTCTACATTTTTCCTTAACCTTCTCTTCTATGTTTTTTTCAATTCTTTTTTCTAGTGACATCATTAGAGTTTCAACTGTCGAGGTGATCATCTTTTCTATGTCTTCTTTTTTCAAAAGGGCCTCTCTCAGTTTACTTAGTTCAGAAGTCATTTCATCTAAGTGGATTTGAATAGCTGCCATATCCCCAGGACCCGTACTTTCATTGCTTACTTCTGAGTGTGTCCTTTTGGGAGTTGAATACTTGTGGGCTTTACTGGGTGGCTCGCTCTCTGCAGTTTTGACAGTGGTTTGTTTTTGTTTTGGTTTTGACTGGCCATGTGATGTCCCTTTAACTGGATGTGACGTGGTGACATGTGACATGGTGTTTACCTTTCAGTTGACCCAGTTGTAAATCTACTGCTATTCACACGGTGTAGCTATTATGTTGTCTTAAGCAGTTTTAACCAGGTAGAGTCCAGAAATCACATGCACATAAAGTCAATGCAAACTTGAGTATATCCAGAAAATACTGTTACCATTCACTAGTCACTTTAGATCCTCAAGGCACTTTCTGCAGCTATTATTGAACTAAATCAATCGGGTGTGTCCAGATATTCTCACTCACAGACAAAGAAAAAATATATTTCTTGTAATAATCATACTTTCCCAAATCAATTTTCAAAATTTATCCACATCAGTTGATAGCACATTCCTTGCTCAACATTTTGATATAAAATATGTCACTATAGCATCACTTTATCACTATGAAAATAAGTGAAAACTGGAGAGCAAATTAAACCAACACCTCCATGTTGAACAGTAACAAATTTCTGTTGGGGTCACTTGATTAATCATAGACGTGTATGGAAAAAGAAACAACAGAAAAATATTCTCCTCAGAAACCACAAGGCCCAGAGTTAAGACCAGGTTTGTTCAAAGTATGGCCCTGGGGTCAAAATTGGCCCCTTCCCAGGGGTCACTCGATTTTACATAGGCTAAAATAGGAAAATCTAGAAAAATCTTCTCAGAATCCACAAGGCCTGGAGTTTAGATATTTTGTGTGTAACATGACCTCACGGATATCTACCAAGTTTGTTCAAATCATAGCCCTGGGGTCAAAATTGGTCCCGTCCAAGGGGTCACTTGATTTTACGTAGGCTTATATAGGAAAAAAAAACTAGAAAAATCTTCTTGTCAGAAACCACAAGGCCTGGAGTTAAGATATTTGGTGTGTTTCATGGCCTTATAGACATATACCAAGTTTGTTCAAATCATGGCTCAGAATTGGCCCTGCCCCATGGGTCACTTGATTTTACATAGACTTATATAGGGGAGTCTTTAAAAGATCTTCTTTTCAGACACCACAAGATCATGGGTTTAGATATTTGGCATGTAACATGGCCTTGTAAACCAAGACAAAGTTTTCAAATCATGGCTCTTGGGTCAAAATTGGTCCCACCCTAGGTGTCACTTGATTTTATAGCTTTAACCGTCAAAATTTGGACCACAGGTACAATTTTTGTGTGGAATTACGATTATTTTGCTGTACTCAGCAAATGTATTCAGTATGACTGTGTTATAAAAGGCAATGAAGGTAATATTTCTCAGGTGAGCGATTCAGGGCCATCATGGCCCTCTTGTTCTTTCTTTCATTTTATTTTTGGCTGTTTCTGGGTTCGACTGCATTGTGAATAACTCGAAGTTTTGGTGATTGCGTGTGTATTACATGAAGAAATAATATGTTTTATGGCTAATCTTGCGGGTTAAATAAACCCTCTACAGGAGGTAAATGCGCGTGATGAGAGAGCCGGTCGAACCACGCATAAATTCTTATGATCGAAAGCGTTGTTTAAGTACATTTTCATTTACATAGAACACATGGGTAGTTCTAGGACTGGTCAGTCGGAAAAATATGACTGGGAGTGGTATGATGCTGGTATCAAGGTATTTGTATACGGCCTGATATCGCTGTAAAGCTGTCATTTGTTTGTCAGCTCGTTTTCAAATGTCGTACTAAAATTTGATTTAAAACTATCTATGTACATTACCTCAATAAACACAAATCTATAGACGCATGGCTACTCAATGCAACTGTCCATGATTGTAAAAAGTTGTAAAAAGGTGGTTTCTTCATCAAATGATATAGCGGTACGAACGGTATTGAAACTATATTTTGAATTATACATCCTATTTTTAGAATTTCTATTTCTGTATGCCGTCAGGTGACTGTTCACATTCTATTTTCGCGCATGCGCTCACTTTACATGCTCAAAATTTTAATGACACGAATCAGGTGAAGAATGTTTAGCTAGCGTGGTATAGCAAGCACTTGATTCGAGGACATCGGTTTCTATATTTAACCGGAATTCCCTGAAGTGGGCGTTTATGAAGTTTATTTGTCAGGAAACAAGACTTCACCAACAATAACAAAGGAGAGTAGAAAACACAACATTCTTTATTTCAACCATCAACTGTGACTGAGCTGCTTTAAGTTAAGGCTTTCCTATTATAATAGCCATAAATTCCACCTAAAACATACTAGTATAACTTAATTGTTAAGCCAAAAGATGCTAAGCTATGAAAAACTGTCGGACAAAATTAAAAGGTACAGAGTGATTGAAGTTCTTTTGATTACCTTCCCTTTATAATTTTGTTATTTTGAGTAATTTCCCAAAGTTAAGATTTTTTTTATTAAAAATGAAACAGATTCATATATATATATATTTTTCTCACGATCCAATTTTTTTTGCAAAGAAATTGATTTTACCATGGATTTTAAATGTTTATTTTTATATGAATTATCTCCCACCAATCTAATAAAACATGATATAACTTTCAGTGAAACGGTTTTATTTTTGATTCTTTAGATTGACAAAGCGTTATAGAAATATTACCATCCAGTGACCAGATATGCAATATTTATTAACATAATATCTATTTTTTAGTGTACCTAAAGAAAACCACCAATGAAATGCTGTCAGTTGGACGTTAAATACAAGCAAACTTACTTCAATCCAGTTCTGTTTGTTCGAGAACACATAGCCAAAACAATTCATAACTGGTTCTTCGCCCATGTTCAGTCGACAAGAATGTATTTTCACTTTCATGCTTATGGCTTTACAGTCGATGCGCGACTTGCATTCTCTCAAACAATCTATGTATGTTCTTCCCCATAACATGATGTCATACTGTCCCATTCTGCATTTTCCTGCTTCAAAGCGCTCAAAATCTGGAACAGACACAGCGTTCATGAGAGCAGGAACTGCCATTATGAACAGAGTCAATATTTTCACATCTTTTACGATTAACGTATCCTTTTTTCTCCTGAAGTCACTGTCCAATAAAAACATTATGTAAAAATAGCTATAACGATTGTGTAATTAATCGTTGTTCGTCCGGCGGTGCAAACTTAGAATGATCAGAATGAGTATTGATTGCATTGTTTAATCTCTTGGTAACGACCTATGTATATTTACTTGTAGTTTGAGGGCCACAATTGTGGAAAAACACGTTGCCAAAACACAATTTCAATACCTCTAACTCGGTATCATGATACCTAAAATATCTCAGAAAACCGACTTAAAGAAGCTCGCTCACATTTATCAGATATATAAATATATATTTTAATCTTCCTCGTTAATATTGGTGAAGTTTTTTGTTTTCTGACAAATAAATTCGACTCGTGTAGATCAACGTTCTTTTTTTTTCGTAAACACCCACATTGGGGAATTCCGGTTAAACATAGAATACGGTATCTCGGAAGCAGCTTCTTGCTGTATTAAAACATGGTGTCTTCACTAGTACCGGATAAGCATTGGAGATTTAATTTGTAAGTGTGATTAGTGAGCGCATACACGAAATGAATGTGATCAGTCATGTAACGGCACACGAAAATAGAAATTCTAAATATAGGTTTTACACTGCTCATTACGATGTAACTTGTGAGGGAGAAATGCCCTTTTTATATTTACAATCAAGGAGTATTGCTTTGGGTGGCCATGCATCTGTAGATGTGCATTAATATACATTATACACACATATAGTTAAAACAAATGTTTTTATATATAATAAACAATCAGCATATGTGAGCGAACTGCTCTTTAAGTGAAATTATCCACGAGCTAGTTCTTTTTGACAACAAAACTTGTGGTTTAACGTATTTATTTGTCGCTTAACAACCTAATACAATTATTTGTTTTAATACTAGTAGTTGTTTATCTTCAATTGATGGATTTGTAACTATAAAAAATATAAAAAAAATATAAAATAAAAAAAAAACTTGTTTATCTTGTTTGTATATGTGCTTCACTTATACTTAATATTTCACAAGTGAATTATCCTTCTCTTAGCGGTCATTTTGGAAAGAAACTTCAAATGATTTTTTTTGTTTATGCTTCGGAAATCAATACGTATACACCATTGAAATGCTCTTTAAATTCATAGTATAGTTATAAAATAGTTTAATATGGACATATACACAAAATTGAACGTATGGTAAACATGAAAAGATTTAAACAAAATGTTTTAATGGATGGCTAACATAAGCATACTGTCCCCCTCTCTTTCTCTTTTCTTCTGTTTTGACCTTATAAACTAAGCTGTCTATGCACAGGACCCTCAAATTCAGTCAATATATATATATATATATATTATATATATATATATATATATATATTTTAAATATCGACCGCTCTATACATTATCTATATTTATATATTATTTAAATAGAGAGAGGTTCTTTTTTTTGTTTGACTGATCTAACAGGGTCCTGTGGTCTATGATTTGAAACAAAAGGAAGAAAAATACAATTAACAAACGCAAACTAATGGATGTCTAAATATTAGTATTTAAAACATAATATACATATATCCCCCCCCCCCCAAAAAAAAAAAAAATAAATAAAAAAAATAGCCCAGTTACTAACGATCCCTTGAAAGGGAAAAATAATGTATGACATTCTAACCAACTGAGCTAATTCCACCATCCAAAACCGCTAGTGCAAATAAGGTTATTTATAGGTAATTAACTGTATCACAACAGCAGCACTACACAGTTCGACAGTCCACATGTCATTATTTTACTGACTTAACTGCACAAAACGTTCTTCATATTGTGGTTGCATATTGTAAACGCGCTACTTATCCCACACATCATGTAATAATCAAACAACCACGTGTGATTACAAGCTCAATACAGAGGACATGAAATGTGTATTGCGAAGCGAAAAGTAGGTCATGACCTACATGTATAAACATCATTAAAAAACAAACATCTACTGACTATTAACTCAATAAGCAGTATCAATCACATGCGAAACTATTTAAAACAAACACACAACACGTATTTGATACCCTCTCTCCCAAACAATCACATAGAAAATTATCGGTCGCTGAAAATTATTACAATCACGGCTTTACATTCGACTGCAATACCAATTTGCACATGCGCAACGGAAGTGAAACCCCATTTTAAATGGACATACTAATATATACACATTACTTAATAACAGTAATTAATATATATACAGAAAAAAGAATATGGGTTTATCCTTAAACAAAATAAGCAGTGTAATTTCGTTTTTTGGTAACCTTTTTTATATATATAAAATAAAAAAAAATAATGTTTTTTTCATCTTAAACGATTTATGAATGCTATTAAATTAGATATATATTTCAGTAAAAAAGACTGAAAAAGCAAGGATTCTCAGATTTCGGCTTTGAATAACGTATGCCATACAAAATAGCTGCAAAAAATTGCATTGTCAGTGCCTATGACATAACGAAGGAAAACACTAATCCTTTGGTCTGTATAGACTTCCATATTGTGTGTTATGTAATCGTTTCCAACTGAAAGACCCTCGGTTGTGTCTGATGTATATCCGTTATAGGACAAAAGCTGAAAAACGTTAGATCAATACCGGTTTTATATTAAAGCAGTTGGTGACAGTCGAAAATTGGATTTCTATGGTAAACCATTTGTCATCAGATACATATATGCATCCGGCAGTTATCGAGTCAAACAGTTGAAGTTATTGTGTAAAACATTGTTGAATGCTTCGATGCACATCAGTTTCCGGTTTGTTAATTAGAAAATCAAACATTTTGCGATGCCGTCAAGTGCCAGTAGCCTATTCACCAGCATGGACCGTTTCACTAAATGTTTTCCGAATAAATTTTATCTGAATCGTATGCCTGTTGTCCTATAAACAGTGTGGCCATACCACGTGGTATATGACGTCATTTTAAGCTATCATTAGCGACATAATTTGCCTCGATTCGAAAAAAAAAACTGCTTTAAGTATGTTATTTCTTCAATAATTTTAATGGAATATAGCGCATGCGAAGGGGAAAATTGTGCACTACACAAAAGCCCGAATGATTCTCTAATCAGATATACAGTCTTCCTAACATTCGGGAAAACATTATTAGCGATGTGCTTTGTTGAACCGTAAATTTCACCAAAACGAATTTGTCACACGTGTGAAGAATTCGTACGAGTTTGGCACATGTGTGTGACAAATCCGTACGAATTCTTCACAAATATGTGAAATTTTCGTACACAACCTTTGACCCCTCTGAAGGCAGAAACGAATTCTTCACACGTCAAAAAAATTTAAAAAAAACAACATTTGTTAAAAATTATCCAAACGAAAATTTCACACATTTCAGCAAGACTTCATCTCTGGACATATTGTTTTTAGTCTACCTATTAGAACCATTATTCATTATACACCGGTCCCGGTGTATACGTGGTAAGAGCGTCCGCCTCGGGTGCGGGAGGTCGTGGGTTCGATCCCCGGTCGCGACATAAATATGAAAGTCCTTAATATTGTAGTGTTATAGCTCCCTTGCTTGGGCGCTAAATGGGAAGTATAGTGGAAGTTGCGCGTCTGGTTGGCCTGGTGTCAGGATAATGTGACTGGGTATGGTATCATGCTACATGTCTACGGCGTGATACTGCAGTGTGGCAGCACTTTATCTGTCCCATCTTTAGAAAACTCTGTAAATGATAGTTATTTCGTAAAAACGATATCCTTTTTCATACTTTATACCAAACTGTTACATGTAATAACGAGTTAATCGTCGTTATATCGAGTTACTTTATCTTCATATGAACAATTTTGTACGTTTTTACGAGAATAATCTCGACTTTACGCGATCAGTTTCTCGATATAACAAAATATCAACTCTTTATTAATATATATATATATATACGTACAATAAATAAAATTATACGTAAAATATTATTATTACCTATGACTTTTATTACCATCGGCTTCCGTAGTTACTCTCTCTCTCTCTCTCTCTCTCTCTCTCTCCCTCTCTTTATAGTTTTGTTTAAGACATAAATATTTTTTCAGCATACAAATTTTGATTGAAAAGTTAATCGGCCCAAGACCGTGTGGCTACATCGCCAGCCACACAACAATGGGAGGACAAGAGTTCGTTCCCTGCTGGATAATACACGTTATTGACCAGGACCAATTAAGGTTATGGGATCCTGTAAAATCTTGAATGGGTAACTAACCCGGTGTCTTGCATAAATACATTTAATGATGACAAAATTTTATGATGACCATCTAGATACGTTCAAGTTCCATTGCTATACTAGTCAAACGGCGTCATGGGGTATAAGTAAAACCACACACCAAAATTGAGGTGATACAATTTTTTAATTATGCTGAAAACCGTAACACACAAATAAAGAAACTGAACATATGGGTATTTCTTGAATCACACCACTGTTCCTGCCAAGGTAAATAAGAAAATAACGGACACTAACTGGATTGGGAACATTGATCAATATAGCAGAAGATATGTATAATTTTTGTCATATTTTTTAATTATGCTGAAAACCGTAACACACAAATAAAGAAACAGAACATATGGGTACAAATTCAAATTCTTGAAAAATAAACGTCCACAATGTCATACCAGGAGATTCCAGATACTCTTAGTCTTAACCAAGCATTTGCCCAGTTTGCTTGTCTTATAACATTTTTAATTTCTTGGATCACACCACTGTTCCTGCCAAGATGAATAAGAAAATAACGGACACTAACTGGATTGGGAACATTGTTCAATATAGCAGGAGACATGTGTAATTTCGGTCTTTGAATTTTCATATTTTTAATAAGGTCTACAAAGTGTTGATCTACCTTCTCTAATACAAACCTCATTGCTGGATTTTGATTTATAATCTTGAATACGATCATTTCTTGGACAAGATGTGGTAAAAGCATAAATGAAAAACGTGTATTCTTCATTTTTCTAGTTTGTCTAATTTTGATAAGTGAAGCTCGCTGTGCGCGAAGAGATTCAATATTGTGCAATGTTGTTCCGAGACTCTGGGCTTGTTCTGGTTCAGAGTCCCAGGAATGTCCAGGTGCCGGGCTCTGAACTGGTTCTGGTTCGGAGTCCCAAGAAGGTCCAGGTGTCGGTTCGGAGTCCCAAGAAAAACATGTAAATACAATCAATTATCAAAGTATTTGCAAGCAATACAAAAGTCCTTTACCGGTTATAATGCCATAACCGATGCTGAAATCCACAGGTTAACACCGATAGTAGGGCCACTGCCCAAGTTTCATAAAAAATATGTTCAGTACTATTTGAGTTATCACAAATATTGCTATATATGTCTATTAGTTGTCATAGCAACCAGGTTTTTCAACATATGAAGAAAAAAGACGTGTATAATCTACCTTACTGCCATCCATCTATATGCCAGGTTTCATAAAAATATATTCAGTATTTTTTGTGATATCACGGGATCCAGTTTTTGTGTACGGAAGGACTGACGGGCGGACAGACGTACGGACGGACAGACTAGAAGGAGAGACGGACGGAGGGCAAACCTATAGTCCCATCCGGTTAAACAGGTAGGGGGCTAACTAGTGGCCTAATTTCATATTGGATCTACATTATTTTAGAAACTTTTGCTGAGGTCCAAATATCTCACCAAATATCTAAGCTCAAGGACAAGAAGATTTTTGAAGGTTTCCCATATAATTCTATGTGAAATAAGTGACCCCTTGGGCAGAGGTAATTTACTCCCGGGTCATAATTTGAACAATCTTGGTATTATGTTCATAAGATGATATTACAAACCAAATATCTAAGCTACAGGTCTTATGTTTTGACAAGAAGAATATTTAAAGGTTTTCCTATAAAGTATTTTAAAAACTCTATGTAAAATAAGTATGAAGATTCGTGGTAGAAGTCCATATGATGCTACACACCAAATATCCAAGCTATATATACATATATATTCAGCCAGACATAAAAAAATACCAATCCAGACTTAAAACTTATATTCCATATGTGTGCCAAAAGCGTACGAATATTTCACATTATTTGTGAAAATCTCGTTCGAACCATGAGATTTCTAAAAAATGGGTCTTAAAAAATTTCACACCCCAATGTGTGAAGAATTCGTACGAATTTGTCACACACATGTGCTAAACTCGTACGAATTCTTCACACGTGTGACAAATTCGTTTTGGTGAAATTTACGGTTCAACAGTGCTTTAGGTGTTCACGAACTCGGAAGGTTTTCCCGAACTAACAAAAGAATCATTGGGACCTATGTGTAGGTCACAATTTTCCACTTCGCGTGGGCTATAAACTTTAAACATTGATAAAATAATAAAATACTTACAGTAGCTTTTCTCCTTGAATCTATGCAAAATATGTTTGTCGCGAATTCTTATATGGCGTCATATACCACTTAAAATGATACGGAATACCATTAGGGCCATCGCCTCTAGCTGAATTGTTAGGGTACCCGATACACGACAGTACGATGATGATAATGCGATATCACGATGTTACGATGACGATAACGCGAGACTACGATGATGATACAACGATAGCACGATGATGATACTGCGAGAACACGAGATCACGATGATGATAATGCGATATACTATCGTGCTATCATCATCGTGCCATCGCGGTATCACCATCGTGCTGTCGCGTTGTCGTACTCTCGCGTTATCATCATCGTACTGTCGTAGTATCATCATCGTGCTCTCGCTCTCGCGTTATCATCATCGTAATGTCGTACTATCATCATCGTGCTCTCGCGTTATCATCATCGTACTGTCGTACTATCATCATCGTACTGTCGTACTATCACCATCGTGCTCTCGCGTTATCATCATCGTACTGTCGTACTATCATCATCGCACTGTCGTATTATCATCATCGCACTGTCGTACTATCATCATCGCACTGTCGTACTATCATCATCGCACTGTCGTACTATCACCATCGTGTTATCGCCTTCCGGTGAGTATGCGCGAAGAACTGAACACAACCTAGCAAGCAATAGTAGCGAACAAAAAGCTCAGCAAGCAATAAGTTTCAGAGTTATCCCGCCTGACGAAATCGACAATTCCCTATCCTATTTTCGGGAATTTACCGGACAACAGGAAATTATCTGCACAATCTATCAAGCAATAGTGAAGGAAATGATAATATTTGATATCAATAAAAACTACTGGTTAATCAAAACGGCAAAATTCAAACTCTTTTATATTTTAAACAGTGTATTAAATATGATAACTACATTGATTACACCAGGAAATATTTTTTTCTGTTATATTAAAGGAAGATAGTGGACTGTACACACTGTACAGTACTGTCTAATTTTGATCAATAAACAAGTAGGTACCGCAGAGTAATTAACTACATTGAAGTTATATGGTTGATTTAAACACCATATTAATAACTTTAGGAAAGTAAAACAACAACATATATCAGAAAGATAAAAACATTATAATTTAATCTATCAGACCAGATCAGATCAGAAGATATTTTATATAATATACAATGCCATACAAATCAAAACCTGGCTACCTGTGTTTTTGATTTTCATTACTCAGTACAGAGAGGATCTATTATAATACTCTAATGAGGTCCATTATAACACTGTTATGGGATCCATTAAAACACAGTAATGTGGTCCATTTTAACAATATCATGGGGTCCATTATAACAATGTTATAGAGTCCATTATAACACTGATTGGGATTCTTATAACACTGTTATGGGAGCCATTATAATGCTGATATGGGATTCATTATTACACTTTTGGGGGGCCTACTTTGTAGTAACTATACAATATTAACAATGAAATGCTCATAACTGTTATAATGGTATTCACTGTTTAATTCTTTAGCTCATGAATGTTCATGTACAAATTTATGACTTTAATGAATATCAACTTACAGAACTCAAATGGTATATAAAACATTGGATTTTCTTTACTGTGCAGACTGAGTAAAACCTGAGCTTCAATCACTCAGGAGACCCTGATAAGACAGCTCCTAAAATATCTGTGTCTGCTCTGTATGCCAGTGTGTCAAAAGCGGCCTGAGGGATCGAACCCACTAACTCTCGGTTACCTAACAATGGCTCAGATGTGGGATGTTTTCCAATATGAAACCTTTTTCAGGGTTGGAAAAAAAGTGTTTTGTTTATAAAACCCATCTTTTCTGCACGCTATTTTCATGCTGTATTTACAGTATACAACCCATTAAGTACAAACTCGAAACATTTAGGTTTCACATGGAAACCATATATACGCGCTCGTAGCATTGATCTCCCTTCATACTGACCACTCCCAATCCGGTTTATAACTGAGCGATTATATATATTAACCCGTATTTTTTACCTGTAAATTTATAACACCCCATTTTTTCTATGTATTACGTGAATGGCAATGCTATCTTACAGGTCATCTGGGGTCAAGAAAATCCAGTATGGATACAGGGATTTATAAGTACAGCGCTTATTAAACGCCGTGAAGGATGTTCCACTGGAATATCTTATGATAGTTTAACATGCCATAATTGAAGTGACTGCACGATTGGTATTTAAAATGCTTTCCTATCTAAAAGATATATTTTCTGCGCATATATATTTCACCCCGTAATGCGGTACATGATTTCTGGCTTAATTATCCATGTAATGTTTGATTATCATTAAATGATATGCCCAATTCCAATATCAGATATGAAAAATATATCACGTACAATGTCACTGAATATTATACAAAAAGTGTTTATTTCATGTTGTCTCATATTGTGCCTATATATACTGTATATTGTTTTACGCTGAAAATCTAATTCGTTTAATTGTGGCTATAACTAGTGATTGGAATCAGTCGAAAAAATATTCGTCGATTAATCAGAGACAAAAAGTCACTGATTAATTGATTAATCATGATTAAATACCAAATATACCATGTTTGGAGTAAATGCCTATTAAAACTCTCTTACTGTACAACATGAAAATAAAGTATTCTGTACTATATAGATTATATAGATATGTATTAGGTATAGATGTTAATTTCTCAAATATTCAAATACATGTATAAACATTGAACCGAGATAAAGTATAAGAGGTTACAACCAGAGGCCAACGATGTGCAAAGTGCATGTTTGCAAGTATCAATTTATCAAATTAATGAAATTACCCAATCAGATGCGCGTTGAAATATTAACAACACCCCCTTTTTTGGTCAATAATTCGTCAACGAATTATTTTCGTCGTCATCGTCACGTCAACTAGTAGCTCGTCACTGATTCGTTGACTTTATGATTAATCAGCTCACCACTAGCTATAACATTGTATTTATAAACACCAATAAACCTATACGTTCGATCGTAAACAATACCAATTGATATTTGATTAATGTGTATTCAGGAGACAGATACATGGGTGTAGCCAATGGTCACGGTCCTTCAGAATCAAGCATATTTGAACAAGTAAATGAACAAAAATCTGATAACATAACAGCAGTAAACAATTACATGTATAGATATTAAGGAAGTTCCTATCAGCTAACGTGTATATTCCACATAAATAGGTCATCATTAGTATTACATTCAATTCATATCATATATATTCAATGTATCTGAATTCATTCTACAAAACCGTTTTTGTTTAGAGGTTATATCCAATACAATAGCATATAATATATAGGTCTTCTTTATTATGCCAATTTCATGACATCATACATTTACAATGTGTAAGATTATTCAGTTGTATATGCCGCTATCCAATTTTTAATTTAAATTTGAACAAAACTATAAACTCATACAAGAAAATAAACACAGAATTTCATTCAAGTAAATAAATATATATAAAATATACACATGTTTTTGGTTTATATAACGATACAAATTTAACCTGACATCTAGCGATATTCAATTTATCCTAAAACTACCAAATTTTGTGTTTTGAAAATGTACGGTGTATACAAGTATATACATTTCCTAAGCATATATTTCACTCCAGCTTTCGGTATATACAATGTGATTACTAGCTTAACTTCATAAAATGTCTATTCATTTTCATCGCAGAAAATTTAACACAGAAAAGTTTGCTGCCCACGAACATATGAGATTAATTTGATATGGCTTTTCAGAACTGAACTGCAGTTGGTGGGGATACTAAATTGATTTTGATGTGAGAAGTGTTTACATAGTTTCATGGTCAGTAAACAGTTGGTGCTTGTAACTGTATAAAAAAAAACTGGGATTATTTTGTAGAAAGCCATCGTTATGAGAATGATTGTATTCTTTGATTCTCTATTTTACGGCTGTACGTTTTTCTGAAAATGTTCATAAACTTCTCATGTTAAAACCAAGAATAATCAATGGCTGTAATTAACAAATTGAAATATGCCCATCTATCACAGACCTTCTCTATTTCAGAGTCCTACTAAATGATATCAAAATGAAAATAATGAAGACACATACACAGAACTTTCTATCCGCGATGATTTGACCATTTTGAGAAAAAAGAATGTGCTATATTTATGTATCAACTAACTGAATAGTGTGGTTATTAACTTTGACGAAGTTCTACCGCCATTACAAATTAAAGTGCTGTTAATTTTGGTGATATTTAAGTGTGTTACCACACTGCAGTATCACGACAGAGACAACTTAGCATGATGTCACATCAGGTCACATTATTCTGACACCGGGCCAACCAGACCTGGAAAGACAATTATATGCTGAGCGCCAAGCAAGGGAGCTATAATAGTATCATATTTTGCGACTTCAGTATGTCGGAACTTATTGATTCCGAAATGGACTCTCTAACCAGTCGTTCACCTGGACCGGTGATAATATGTTCAATGTGTCTTGTAATGTGAGTTTTTACCTTTTTTGTCCTTTTCAACGGCAGCTAACTCAGTATTATGGGCTAGCAACACCTCATTTTTTCAACTTGATATTTGTTAATATATTTCCTGATACTGTGTAAAAGTTATAGTACTTCTACGCAACAGATTTTATACTATAGTCGCAAACGCAAATATATAGAAATAATCTATAATGTTTTAAGAAGAAAAACACAGTATGTCTATTTGCTGAAACATTGTGAGAAATCAATTGAATGGCATTGTTTTAAACTTTGCATACTGACTAAGAATGAAACAACAGAAATAATGTGAACTAAAATAAGGCATCAATAGGCATGATTTTGAGTTATTTGCCCCTGGAAATCTAAAATTCTAAAAGGTCTAAAAACTCACATTCAGCGGCAAATAACTCAAAAAGAAGCGTTGTGACCCCCATTTTTATCCCATAAATTTGTTTCTAGTGTGATTCTCTATGATCATGCCAAGTTTAAAAAAAAAATGTTTGCTAAATTCGATTTTCCTTCTTTGTCTATATAGAAAAATACCGCTATTGTGAAATACGCCTTTAATATAAAAATAATTTGGATAATTGCATGTTTGTTTATTTTCTTTTTTATCGCTTAACATTTCAGAATACATCGATTGTTGTGTTAATAATCACAAAAAAAATTTAAATGCAACATCAAATAAAATAGCTATTAATTTTGCAAAATGATTTTTGATTTAAATGTAATACAAAAAAAGACCTATTTACGCATCACTTTCAGGCGTTCAATGTTCATTTATTTACAGTCGCAACTTATAGATGAAGCTGATAGAATCATTGGATTGTTTACGCCGTTACTAGTATTCGGGAATTTTACGAAAAAATGGATAGCTATATCAGAGGTCTCGAATCACTTGGTCAAAATCAAGTAGCCTACAGAAGTCTGCTCGTGCCGATCATCTTTGCACCAGGTGAGATCCGCAAGCATTAGCGCGAGGAAAAAAAAGAATGGTAACTCGGTACTTTCATGGTTACGTCAAACCATACTACAAGAGATCCGAGTTTTTGAGACCGAGAGCCAGTCAAACACCCCATCGGAAAGTATGTACCAAAAAGTGATGTGCAGAGAGACCTCCCGTGCAACGACAAAACCGAAAGTAGAGGGTTTCAAGAAATTAACATTAAAATCAGCCAATTTATCGGTATCTTCTTGAAGAATATACTTAAAAGAATACATTCGATGAGCATATTATAGACATAATCAAAGCAATAACCTGCTGAAGCCTGTAGGAAGTGCCGAGGTTGCGTTCCATGTTGGTACATCACTAAACTGTTTGGCCGAGTTTCAGGTCGCAGTCGCTGATAATTGAAAAGTTTACACGCATATACATCGCTAAGATACTCTAATATTCCGTGCAATACTTAATATTGGACAACTCACCTTTGAAAAGTAACCATTGGTCTGTTCCTTTCCCTTCCGTCCAGCGTTTGCTAGTGTATATGGCAGAGAATGACCGGTGCGAACGCATAGAGCCTGCCGATATAGCGATTTCAGCAAAGAGCCTGCCGATATGGTTATGCACCGTGCCATTTGGCCCGCGCTTTTGTGAAGCGGAGGCATGATAAGCATAAAGCCATCGCTTTTAGTACCACAGCATTACCTGCACAGTTAATATAAGTACTCAAATACTGTAAACACGGTAATTATTTCGCGCATTTAAGGTTAGCGGTCGGGTTATTTCCGCGAAAATAAAAAAGCCGCGAATCACTCTCCTGCCAGAAAAACGCGAAAATGTATCGCTACAAGAAGTTTAACTTACTTTAACTCACATGTTTGTGTAGGCGTGTGTTATTTCTGTTGTTTGTGAACGAGTGTGAATTTTATCAACCGAATGTAAATGGAGACGACGTGTTATTATGTGCATTATAAACTGTGAAATTCAATACTTTACGATAGGTGTCTGTACACATTCTAGTACATGCCAACACAAGTTATTATTGTATTTATCAGGCTATAATAACTTAAGCTGTATGTTTAGTGCTGAATAATGCTTATGTATGTATGTATGTATGTATGTATGTATGTCCTCATTTTTGTTTGATTTTCGTGGCGTAAAAAAACTACGTATGGACATCTTGCCAAACTAATATTTAATACTAGTATACAAGTAACTCATTTCAACAACAGCTAGTTTGAAAACTACTCAAACTATGAACTAAAAACTGTTCGCTCATATACAATGACCGCTGACCAGGAAAATAACCGTTACGTGTATTGGAATGCCGTGTCATGCTATTCAATGAATACATTTTGTTCGTGACGTGTATTAATTTGTATGTTAAGGACAGTGGGTGTATATTTGTATTTCTTAATATTTTGTCAGTTTTAATCTTAACACGCATTTGTAATCTGTCATCAACACATGATCGTCGAAATAAATATTGCAGGATCAGCTCTAAACATCAACGTTATCAGTTCTTGAGTATTTCTAAATTCTGATTAGCCAAAACGGTTGACAACGCGGACTACTTCCTTTTAGATAATGCATTAAACTTGTCCCGGATTTGATTTCTCATCTGCGGTACTTGTCTTTACCAAGATAACGAACAAAAAGATCAGTGTTATGGCTGTCTCGCAGGACGATGTTGACTAAAAGTTTACATTTTACGGGCATGTTAATCCTTATTAGTTATACAATAATGGTTTGAGATGCACACACATCGATTTAAATCAACGTGAAACTAAATGCAGAATAACCTAATTTTCTTCCCTTTAAAGCAGCTTGTTCAAAGATGATCTTTTACTAAGAATTTATTTTTTAACTAGGTGTGCGTATTACATTTACCAAGAGCCATCTACAGACGTATGTTCACCAATATAAATGCAACTTTCTTAAATAATTAAAATAATGACACGTTTCTCCATTACAGGCAATTACGTGGCGAACAGTATGAAGCCTATATTTAGAACGATAAAACCTATATTTAGATTTTTTTCCGTGATTGATCACAATCATTCTTCGCGTATGCGCTCACATCAGAGGCTGAAAACATTTACAGCATTTACGAATCCGTTACCGGGAACGTGTCACTAGGTACAGCAAGCACCTGCTTCAAGAATATTGTATTCTATATTTAACTACTTTCTTTCCAGACAATGGCGGTTTCCCGCGCAATGTGACCTACACTTGCAGAGTTTATTTATCAGGAAGACTTCACTAACATTAACGAGATTTTTTTTTTTATTTCCACCGATCAACTGTGAATGAGCTGCTTTATCTCACAACATGCTCACATATAACAACTATTTATAACTGTTTCGCAAATTCCAGGAGAGTGAAAAAGAGGAAAGTGCAATTTTATTTTTGAAGGTATGTACAAATATACTGACGAGATACAGAAACGCCTCATCGAATTTTGGCGGCATTATCTTTACACCGTTTTGAATTGAAGTGAAATGTAGTAAATGTATATGTGTTGTAACCGACAAACACGGAAAACAAAAACTCTAAACGATTCTATGCAACCAATTGTCCACTTCATGTATCTGCTCATGCTTTCCTCGTAAAACCCGTCCGTGTCAACCGTGTGGTTTTATTGGGTGCATTTTACACAAGTACATGTGCTAGTCGACATACAACCATAATTTCAGAGATTTTACTACTAAACATCGATTTTTGACGATGCCGATGCTAAATTCGGAAGAAAATTTTTGGCCATGCTTGAATGTGGGCGAACGCAAGAGCCAGTCGCTAGACGTTTTACTGTCTCTCGTTCGACAATTCTGCGTCTTGTTCGACGTGTTAGAAACACGGGAACGTTTGTCGATAGGTCACGTTCAGGTAGACCCTGTGTAACGTCAGTACGACAAGACAATTATACACGTCAACGCCATATGCGTTACAGGTTTGTGACGGCAGAATCTACGTCACGTGTAGTAGTAGGTAATCTTGGACGCCCAATAAGTCGACATACAGTCAAAATTCGACTTAGAGAACGTCGAATTACCTGCCATAGGCCGTACCGCAGTCTAGTTCTAACGTTACGCCACGTCACCAACGTCTAATTTGGACCCGCAACTATCGCAGCCAGCCTTGGCAGAACGTAGTGTTCAGTGATGAGTCGTGTTTCAACTTGTGATACGCCGACGTATCCGTGTCGGAATCACGAATAATGAAAAAATGTAAACCGAGTTGAAATGAGGCGTTTCTTTTTCTCGTCAGTTTATAACACATACAGCATAGTGTCTGTATCAAAAGAGTCATATGTAATGCAAAGAAAACATAAACGACCAAAACGATAAGCAATGTATTTTATTCCTTTATCAGGGTAATCTGCTTGATTTATTTGTCATGGTATCTTGAACAAACATCCGTAGCTATAAAAGGAATGTGTTCTCTCAGCGACGCAGTCTCGATGTAAAAGACTCGCAGGAATTGTTTCATTAAACATATGAATCAGAATAATGAGACCTCTAACGGCACAAACACTGTTTTTGCTAGGTTCGCTGCTGTTGATCTCCAGGGGAAAATCAAGTGAGTCTTGCTTAACTTGTTTGAATATAAACAACCATTTATCATTTGTCATAATTTGTTCCATCAAAGCATCAATAGATGAATATATATAATTTGCTATGAACAGTTACGTATATGTTAATAAACATAAAGAATGATTTGCTTGTAGTATCGGGCAATGCAATCAGGGCAAAATGTATGTTTGATTTGAGACACGATCCAAGTCTACCTGTGTAATAACATTTTCGTGTTCGATTGCATATCATTATTTATTTAATGCGTTTCGGTTTCTTGAATTAAAAACAGTTTGAAGCAGTGAATATTACTATTTTTATAATTTTCACTCTGAAACTTGAACTCGACCCTACGTTATAAAACGATCTGAGTGTCAATTGTGTTGTTTTTTACGCAATAAATGATGTCATAAAAACGTCACACACGCGAGGAATTCCCGCCAATTTTGACGTCTTTTGTGAATAACACAGCTAATTAATTGGCAATAAAGCATCAAATAAAACTTTTTTTGATGAATGATCGAAGTATAATGTCATTCGCCATTCGTGAAGATACCACTTTTTATGATCACTCAGTTAAAATATTAATCGATCTTACACCAAAACAAACAATTATACTCTATATCACTGTTTTCCCCAACCGTGCTATTTTCCTTGAACCCGGGGCCTACAAGCCTAAACCTTCTTTATTTGGTTCTCTCTAATCACAAAATTGACGAAAATAAATAAGAATACAACATATACGTGTGTTGTTTACGTTCTGTATTATCAATGCAAATACTACTTTCTATAACTTGGAGTATTACTTTAGTAAAAATGACATCAGATCATTGTGTCAACAACATATTTTCATTGACTAAAATATGATAAATTAATACACACCAAGTGAGCGCATGCGCGCGAACTATGTTTGATTGCGTATTTACACTAATTTTCCTTCTTTCTGTAAAGAGTGAAAGATTCGAGTTAGAATCTTAAATAATCTTCAATTTTTAAAGCGAAGGAGTAAAAGGCTCATTCTATTGAAAAGCGTGTACCGCTTGAAAAATCTATGGAGAGTATATATATCACATTTTAATATAAAATATCAGCGCTGCGCTCAGTTACCGCTATCAGTCATGAACGTGAACGTTTGCACCCCTGTTGTGTCATAGCGCATGGAATGTAAGCAATTAATTAACTCGCAACCTTTTGCTAACGCGAGTGAATTTTGCTAACGTGAGTAACTGTTGCTAACGTGAGTGCCTGTTGCTAACGTAAGTGACCGTTAGCAATTACTGAACTCGTTGCAGACATACGTTCAAAAACACTAGAGTTCTCCGAGTACTCGCGATCATTAGTTGTCTTTATCATTTAATCAATTGAACGATTCGTTGAAGAGAATGGAAACTGAACCAACAAGCCCCTAAGTGGTCGCGAGTACAGACACACACACGTGCATATTTGCGCAAATACGTGATAAACGTTTGTACCGTCGACATTTTTTTATTTGTTAAGAATGTAAACGCCATACAAAAAAAGTTAAAAGATGACGTTAATTTTGGCGCTTTTTAGGACGTTGATTGAGGTAAAATGGCATAGAAGAAAATGATTCGGTGTTGAAGCCAGGCGACTTGATAGTATGCAGTCACTTTATCCAAATTGTCTCATGTAAACGTCTGACAAGTGGTGTAAGATTGACAAGTTATTGGCAAATAAACGCACATTTTGCTCTTGGAAACCACACTTATTAAGACATTTGATTTCCCGTCAAACAGATGGCACAAGTAACCAGCGGCTAAATTACACATGTTTTATAGAAGAATAAACGTTTTGCAGTGAAGAAAAGAGTCAAAAGCTGTGTTTTAACAATTATTTAAAAAGAAGCAAGAACTTGTCATATTTATAGTTGGAGTTTCCCAAAAAGAATGTTTAACATATAAAAATGGAAGTTAAATAAAATAAAGCATGAAGAAATATTATCAATGTGTTTCCTCGATGCAGATTTCTAAACTGTATGAAAAAGCTTTAGCTTTAACCCAGTTTGTATTAAACTATCGGACATATTTTTATTTGCGTTTGAAAAAAACGTATTTCGAAGCAATCTTAAAATCAAAAAGCAGGAGTTTTATGGCGGAATACATTATTGTTTATTTCTTGCTGTCATATATATATATATATATATATATATATATATATATATATATATATATAAATGAGCCGCGTCATGAGAAAACCGGTCTTTGGGATTTTTTTTTGAGAAAATCATCTATACATATCAACATATAGATCAATCTCTACTTAACAAAACTGTTTTTATTTCACTAAAATCCGTCAACTAATGATAATTCTATTAAGTTTTTAAAATAATACCCTATACGTCATTTTTTTATGAAAACGTTGAGATAACGTCGCGTTGACGTCAATAAATCGACGTTACAAGTTACAGTCGGACCCGGCAATTCGAAACCCCGAGGATCAGAGTAAGGTATGTATTCGAATATCCCAAATCGCGGCGGCTGTTAATTGAGACAACATCACATCACACCCACCTTTTCATGCAGTGAAGGTAATATATAATGTACTCTTATTAAAATATCTTATTATGATTTAGGAACGAAATAAAATCGACTATAGATAATTAATTTTTATTTTACAACTTTTATCTTTTTATGTATAAATGATATCGATACATAACTTATCAATGCATACGTCAATCGTACATGTACATTTATCAGGTCTGACTAAATCACACGCGACTACATGTATCCAATATCAATGTCGTCATGAAAACAGCTATAATAATTGAAATGTTCATTTAAAGAAACGATGTAATCGTGATCTGCTTGTTTAAATCTTCCTTTACCAGCGTATCCGAAAAAAACATATCACATACCTATAAAATCATTAATCATCACCTTTATGATTGAACTGGACAAACATCCAATCAATTAACAACTTATGCAAATTGTAAGAGGTAGATTCGATTGCATCATGCAGCATGTACTTACTTTATGTAAATCCTGAATACTGATGTGTGAAAAGAATTATTAAAAACTGCATCGTTCATATCAGTAAACTAAATTTAAATAGGACTACGAGTAAGATTATGTCTGATCTTCATAATTATTTAAATTATAAAATTAGATTAATAACAAGGTCTAAATCATAAGTACATGTGAGTGACAGTCACAACATTACTCCTCCTGGGGCGGTGGACAGGTCTCATCTTGGCATTTGGCCCGTACATACGGCCGGACGGTTTTGTACAGATACTGTTGTCTATGGTGAGACAGTCCGGCAGGAGACAGGGTTGACGGTCTCTTATATGGATCGATCTGTATTCGGGTTTTCATAATGGTTGTAGCCAAGGGTTGATCGCTGATATGAATTCTGGCATGGACCATTCCTGGTTCCTCACTTTTAAACTGGAAATGGTGGTATTTACTTATCCTTGGAAGAGGTTTAAAAAAACCGGATCAAAAAGGACTTCCAGTCCTTCCACTGCCACTGTTGTTCTCCATGCCGGTTTCTGAACGACACAGCATTATTTGTGGTGGAGCTCATACTAACCACCTGCAGGAACTAGGAGAGCGAGTCTACATCCGACCTCCGGTACAATATCTTGATGTGTGCAAATCCACTATCAACGTAGCATCTGTGAAAAAAGGAATAGGATTTTATTCCATTTTAATTTAATCAAAAATGATGCTAGTATTGATAAGTATCGAACTGTTAAAAATTAAAACTCAATCACGAGACTAACAATCGAAGTGATAAAAACGAGCGAATGGACCGTGAAAAGTGACACAGTTTATCACGAGAACCCCTCCCCATTAACAAGAGAATTACACTTATGAATCTTGTGTGAGAATCGACAGACAGCGAGACATACATAAATACAGACAGACAATATTTTTGGAAGGAATACCTTGTGTGTCCTGGGACTTGCATATGGATATTGATTTCTTCATGTAGACCAACTATCGTCCGCCAGCTCAAGTATGCCAGCACATATTTATTTTTATTCTGACCTGAAAAGTTCGAAACACTCTAAATATTTTTTTCACTTTCAATGTTGAAAATATACAAAGACTGTGATACACATAAATTAATGACAAGTATATACAACTTTTCTTAATAAATCAAATCGTTCTATGCATAGTTATGCACATAATTATATTTAAATAGAATATTATAATTTCAAAGGTGCATATATCCTCCATATTAAGCTATTTTATTTACGATGACATACCAGGGCAGTTATCACAATGCATTACACATGCTTTCTCTCCATGTCCGTAGAAGGTCAATGCGTGATCCAACATACTAATTACGGCATTCGGACCATGGACATCACTCCGGTCCTGTCCTAAAATCATTGAAAGTAATCCATATTGTAATTTGCATATAACGGATTTACAGGAAACGTTGTTTGTTATGTGGTTTTAATTCCATAAACAGTGTAGCAATTACAACTGGATGTAAAACTATCTACGCTTATTTTATGCGTGTTGATATAATGTTCATTTCAGACTTAAGACTATACTTTCTTTGTGTAATTAATATACAATTTATCAATGGAACCTTATGAAACAAATCACAACGCTCAAGACACTGAGATACTGTCGGTGGGGTTATCATGAAACAAAGAGCGAATTCTGCTGACTTACTACTTAATATTTGGATTGAAGGACAACTTTTAGCGTCATATTATTATATCCCTATAAAGTAAACGCTGGAATATAGCTTTTTTATTATGTTCATCATGTAAATTCTAGAAAGAATGTCTCAGTATACTGTGCCCTTTTATAATGTATTCAATACGACAACTAACTGGATAGGCTACCTACCAATACACTGGTCCTCGTCAACAATATAGTTGTACTGCATGGGTATCCCGTCATCACGGACTGCAAATACAAAGTACAACGGACCCATCTGTCTATAGTGGTGCGGGATTGAAACCTGTTGGCTGAAGTCAAACGTATAATGGACATGCCTATATTCTGTTGTACAAGTTGGCATCGGGCCTGGTACCTGCACGTAATTCGGGGATTTTGTCCTAGCTCTTTCCACTGCCTCCCTATACAACCTTCTCTCTTCTTGGGCATGCACTATGTTTGAGGTGAGCTCATTCGCTGACTCTGCCTTGTCATCTTCTGATACAGCCTCTTTCAGTTTTCTTCGAATTAATTCACATTTCTGACACACATCATCCCTTGGTGTTGATATTTTAATATGGGGTACACACTGAGTTTAAGTCGTTTTAAATGATGTCAGTCCCAAACACCTCACTCGGAGTCTTTCACATTCAGCTGCATACTCTTTGTGAATAGAGTATTTTGTCAAGCAGGCTGGCCGGTAAATTGGAGGTTCATTGTCTCTTCCACGTGGTGCCGTAGGTTGAGGCAGGCCATTCTCATCAGCATACCTCAATAAAAACTCAACGCACGCTTTTACCTCAGTATAGTTGAGGGCGTGGTGAGGCTTCTTGTTTGAGTTCCCATGAACTCGTGGAACTATGCCATTCAAATGCAGATGTGTACACAATGATGAAAGACTGTGTCGTCCTATATCATATGTACTGAAATGCTGTACGACACACAGACTGTCCATTATAAATGTAAGACACTCTTCTCCTTTTTCTCTGCCCCCTCCATGTTGTGTCGGTTTGTATTGGTTGAATTACACCCATTCAATACATGTCTTTCTCTGCCTTACTCATTTCTCTTAAGTTTAGAATGTGATCATTTATCTCCTCTTTCTTAAACTTATCAATACATGGAACAGGGCACTTACATTGAAATTCTCTACTTTCTTCACTTGACCCATCATTCATGCAATCCTCATTGTCAACATAGTGAATAGTTGAAGATGCTGCAGTTTCTTCCTCCAGTTCCCCTGTGACAAAGTCGCTCAACCGGCCATTAAGTCTCCGTTCCTTCTCATCTTTGCTCTCATCATCACCCACTCTTCACCGATGTTGATGTCATCGGGTGTGGCAGCGACTTTCTCAACGGATTTTCTACCGAAATGTTCGTCAAGGATAGAATCCAGCTCCTGCAATATGGATTGAATATTAATGTATGAAAGTCATAGACAAGCTTTAACTAAGGATAGAATTAAGGACAATATTATCGTACTCTGTTTCTTGAGGCCTGAATGAACGTAATTTGTAACGGCACCGACCATATCTTTTAAACTCTAATGAAAAAAAGGCAACGATAAAGAAATATTGTATATTAATGAATATTTTATAAATCAAAAATGTATATAGCAAAAACAAAAGATGGAGAAATGTGATCGTCAGCTGTGTGTCGAACTCACTCCGTCGGCGTGGTAATACGTAACCATTAGGCCATCGCGGAATTTCCTACGTTATTGTTTCATTTTATGATATATATTATTAAACTTTATTCTTTCAAAATGAAATGGGAAGATATTGTAAGAAATTATTAGGAAATACATTCATGAAAATAGAAAAAAACATTTATTATGGAAGTTTTACATAAAACTACACCGAATTTTACAACGAAACTTGCATGTGTTTGTTTTTAAAATATAGCCGATATGTTTATATTTTAAAATCAATCTAGTTATTTAACAAATCTAGACTCAGACTAAGGCAGAACTGGATCTAGGTCACGTCTTTTCTCTTCGTCTCATAAAAAAAAAAAAAAAAATTTCAGACATAATAAAAAAACAACATTAGATCTAATTGTAAACGTATGAAATACTTACCCCGAGATCGTCCATTTCTGTGTTTATTAATCCCACATTATATAAAACAATATGTCATAAACAATACTGCATGAATCATTTACAAACGTAAACATTTAAAAGCGCGCCATGCTATCCGGAAGCAAGTGGAAAAAAGTCTGAGCAACTTTAACACGTCATATATCAAAATGACGTTAAACTCCCGAAGACTGGTTTTCACATGACGCGGCTCATATATATATGTCTTTCCTAAGGCCGCTGAAGTTTGCTGACAGCCTGAAACTAGCATGTATATGAATAGGAAATTTCCTAATATTTATGAATGAAAACTGTCTGAGCCCCTCCTTATATGAATTTTAGGGCTGAATAAATGATTTTGATGTTTTTCTGTCAAATATATGTTTTCTCCGTAAGACCGCTGAAAATTTCTTTGAACCTCTCTAAAGTAGCATTTTGCGAGTGAATATATGATTTTTTTTAAATCTTTCTGTTAAAAATTCAAAGTTCAAAGGTCAAGTTCATATTTTTGAATGTCGACAATGGGTGTAACAGGCATTGTCAGTGTTATTCCACCCTCCTATTTCCTCCTTATGTATGGAAGAAACTTCGATTGTTAAGCATTACGAGACGGCGCACCTGCGTACGACACAAGTTCGTATCTCAAAGGTCAAGGTCACACTATGAGTTTAGTACAGTTCTTCCATATAGTAAACCTGCTTTTGTTGAATTTTTATTTTCTATTTATTTTATCTAGTTTTAGATTATCAAGTGTCAACAGGGAACTTTATAGCGAATTATATTCTATATATCTGATTTCCTGAATCAATACACGGAGTGTTTTTCTATCACACGACCTTCCAAAATAGATTTCGTTATTTGACAGATTGAACAGCAATCGCAACATTTCGCACCACATATAAATAATACATAAGGGGTACGTGTATATAAACTAAACAATCGTTTTTGTTTTTATTTCTACCCGACAAAATACTCGTTTCCGTTTCCGTCTTTCATTTTAAAATATGAAA